>JAUTWP010162797.1:0-11061 GCA_033042655.1 Cyathermia naticoides
GATGTAGCCAACAAATATTTTTTATGTGTTTTGACGCATCAGTTAATACCTGTAAATACGGTTCTAATACCTTTAATTGCTGGTTGTAAGTGTAACATGGTCTACAGGAACCAAAAGAAGCACGGACACTGTTCCACATGTGAAAGTAAAAAAAGTAAAGTTTGTTTTATTTAACAATGCCAATAGAGCACATTGATTTTTATCTTATCATTGGCTATTGGATGTCAATCATAATATGGTCATTTTGACACATTTTATTTAGAGGAAACCCCCTGCCACCACATAGTGTACTCTTTCTAATATGGTAAGCGGCCAGGGATCTTTTATATGCCCTTTTGTAGACACGACAGCACATATGACCTTTGTTGAACCAGTTGTGTAGCACTGGTTGGAATGAAAAACAGCCCAAACTGCAGATGGGTCCACTGAGAAGGATCAATCCGACGACCGACCGCTTCAAAGGCAGGCATGCTACTGACCGAGTGTTCCACAGTGAAGATTGAACATAACAGTCTTTGATAAATTATACCAGTTATAGCACAGAAAGTAGTCAACATTGGGGGATCCACCTTATAACCCATAAAAACAACAAAATACACACATTTGTTAATCTTATTTATTTGGTACTCGGTGGCACAAAGTCCTTGTTATTCAATAATATCAATGTTATGTTCTATATTTTGAAAACCGAGACAGCATTCTGTAATAACAATGTTCCTTATAAGATGCCAGAAGGAAACAAAAGATAAACAAATAACAAAGACAGTTACTAAATATAATTCCAACATCTTAAAATATTCCAGCAACATAGCTACAAGACTACTTACATTAGACAAAACAGTTAGTCTTGAATTTAGTTTGTCGTTTTTAAGATGTTTTTCATTTAAATAAGACAATACAGAATTAGGATAAACACTTAAAAAAATAGTCCCGCAGTTAAAGTGCACCCTTCTTACTTTAAAACACAATCTCTCAAACCTTGAGCACTATCAATTGTCCATACACTACAATTTTCATGCATAGGTTTTCACCAAACTGCATGGTACTTTGGGGAACAATCATGACACAAAAGAATTAAAAACATGACATTGCCTAAACTTAATGTAAGATAAACAGTCATTCTGCAACATGAAGGTTATCAAACATACAAAGTAGAAATAAGAAAATCCTGTGTATGTGTTATAAGGCATGTGCAATCACAATGGAATGCATAAAATGGGTCTCATTGTTCGTAGATACATTCACACTATTTTAATATTTGTATATTAAATTCAATTAATGCCAAAATTGAAATTAAAAAATAGACTAGACATATCTTGGTGAATTAGTGTATCTACAACTTAACAAAATTGAAATTAGAATTTTACTTATTTCTGGTCTTTAAACAGCAAAACAGTTAAAATTTGACAACCTACCTACATAAAATTATACATATTTCTCATCAGTAGTTGAAATTATCTTTTAATTTTCCTCTAGATTTTTATATATTTTATTGAGAGATAATCAAAGAAATATATATTGAGACAAATGGATTTATTGGAACTATGATGCAGATGATGTTATGTACAGAAATGACATTTGGTTTATTCAGGGCACAACATAAGTGGTATCGGTCACATTATGAGTTTACTAGTAAATATTTATTTATGTAGCAAACTTGTGAGATGCGATGTTTTTAATTTTATTTGTGCTCTGGACAATAGAAATGACTATTTTATACTGTAGGAACTGAGTAATAGACAATGAAACAAAGACATATTTGAATTGTTCTTTGAGGATTGATTAATCCATACATGATTCCACTAGCCTCGGGCAAGTGGGCTAGTGTTAAGGTTTGAATCCCTGAAAATCAAAGCACCAGACACTTCACAACTATGTACTGCACTCCTCCATGACATATTTTAACATGGGACTTTGTTGTATTAAGTAATGTTACACATATCCTGGTGAGGTGGAGCTCAACTTAACATAAAGCTTACACACATGATCAATGGTCTTGTTTTGTACAATGAGTGACATGGGATATTTACAAAGTTATAAATGACTGATAAAATATTTTCAAAACGCCAAGATAAAATTGAATGAATAAAAGTATATATCTGAACCAGTCAGATATGTTAAAACTATAATTAAATAAGTGTAAGCAATGACCATTCCCATTCAAGTGTCAGACAGTAAAATAAATTACAAGATGATGCAAGGGTAATGAGGGTGTCTATTTTCTGTATTCACAAATCATCAACTTATTTTTGATTTTTACAAATCTGACCTTTCAAATCACATTCATATTTATCAAAGAGGTGTACATTTGAAGTACTATTATAACATATGAATGAAATATCGAGTCATCCATTTATTCTTGATCACACAAACAATACTGTTACTAGTGTTAGAAACCTGACAGAAAGCGTCATTATACAGAGTTGTATCAATTGTTACATAAAACCTTAAAACTAATTTCAAAGTTTTAGTCTATAATTCTTTTCAATGACCATTTCAATATTTTAATTTTATTTTAACTTCCAGTGAAAAAAGCTCTAAATCTGCTTGCAGACATACATGTTATTTGATAGCTTGAAGTCTTAACCTCTAAACTACCACTACATTCATAAACTATTAATGCCCAATTAATTAATACTGTATATTAACAGTTCATACTGTCCAAAACTTGGATTTAAAACTAGCATAGCAATGAAAAACAATCTCAAATGTCAATGGGAAGGTGTAAAGAAAAAACAACAATACATTGCAAAGTGTGTATAACATTGGTAAAACTAATGATTGGTGGGTGAGAAAAAAGTCAAAAGTGACTGAAATATAATGAAATAAACTGAGCTCCACCCTTGAAAACAGAATGAAATGTTAACATATTCGTTCTCACTTCTCACAGAATATCAAAATGGTTTGTTAAAAACATGTACATGTATACATACAACATAATTCTATCTACAGTTTTTAAGCAATAAATACAGCCAGTGTAGTGTAATCAGCTGTGAAGAATTGTTTCCCTGACATGGTAATAATCTGCTACAAGAGATGTAAAGAATGAAGATGGTTTATTGCAACCTAGTTAAAAAGTTTAATATCCATGAACAGCTAGCAGGTTATCTCAAGATGGATATGGATTACTGATTGTATGGTACTGCCACATCAAAATATCTTCGTGTTAAATATAGATACTCCTATGACTACCAAGTTTTATTGTTTAAAATACTCAATTGTTATACATTGTATTTCCAAATCTAGGTAAACCCATGTAGTTCCGGATATTTAATTTTTTTCTTTAAATAAAAAACAAATAGAAGTTTTAGTCAAATTATAAAACAAGTTATTTTGTAATTATATGGGTGTCATATATAAAACGATGTAACATTTTTCTTTCTTTTATTTTTGTAGTACACTTAACTATTTTAATAGAAAACTGCCACGCTACAGTTGGGAAACAATTCTCAACAGCTAGGTTACAAATAATACCTGTCCCTTATGGTCCACTGACCTCCATTAGGGATTACTGAACAGACTGCTGCCTTTTTTTGTTTTATTTTTGAGATACAATTTTGTTTAATCCTTATTTACACAACATAAACATCATTATTAAATGTACATCCTATCCTACATTTGTACATTTATAATACAACATATATACATATATACGGCATACACAACAACGAAAGACATTTTTATTTTGTTCCTTTTTGTAATTTTTTTGGTTTGTTCGTTTTTTGTTTTTTTCGTCAGATTTTTTCTTGGTATTTACCAAGATTTTCCCCTCAGAACATTAACACATTTAAATAATATATTAATATACCATATTATTAGAATAATGATGATTAATTTACTATTTTGAATAGTTACAACAACAAAACACTAAACTGAATCTAAATGACAATAAGACAAAGAATAACATAATATCTATAGATACAAACAAAAATAACAGTGATTAACAAATAACTTAGGTATGGAATCAATTTCACAAAAAGAAATCAAAGAATCGAAAATCAAAAAAGAAAAGTAGAGTCAGTAGTGTAAAATGTGATACAAAACACAAAATATATTTGTATTACAAATTCTTAATAATGAAAGTCAAAACTTGTCAAATTAAAAGTAATCAATAGATTTTCCATAAGTTACATAGAAAGAAAAGGTCATAATGTATATGTTAAAACCTATGACATAACCAAACATTATGGCTATATATTAAAAATAAAATGTTGTAATATTCTTTAGCAATCCTACTAATGTATACTAATCTAATAAACCAGTCTCACTGGTTGGAAGCGTGTTGGAGACATCCTAACCATGAAAGCTGCATCCATGAAGGATCAAATAACAATTTTTGATTAGTAAACAACGACAATTCATAATCTATATTGTCTTTACAATTGATATAATGAATCAGACAGAATACTGCAAATATGATGTCACTGTAACTAAAGCACTTATTCTTTGTTAAACAAGCACTATTTATGGTGTTAATTCTCAGATGAGAATAAAAAAGACCTTTTGCCATAATTCAAGAAAGGTTTATTAAATACACAACCTATAAACTATATGCCAACCGGCCAAAATTCCACTACATTTTTTTTTATTGAAGTTAAACCTCATCTGAAAATCAATATGCCATTATAAAAATAACACCTACCGAAACATAATATTTCTGGGTTGCAAGCTACAACTTCAGGAAATAAATATTATGTGACAAAGGAATGAAGAACTAGGCCAAATAAGAAAACTTGTTTTGTTACTCGAAATAGTCAGTTGACGCACACAGTGAGTGTCGGAGGACACATCTCTATGTCGGAATCTTGGTGCACCACCGACCCACAGGAAGCCCTCGTCATTATCTTTTCCTCCTCA
This sequence comes from Cyathermia naticoides, assembly GCA_033042655.1. Lineage (NCBI taxonomy): Eukaryota > Metazoa > Mollusca > Gastropoda > Neomphalida > Neomphalidae > Cyathermia > Cyathermia naticoides. Next base: position 4,858 of record JAUTWP010162797.1, read on the forward strand.
TTATAAAGTCGCTTGATGCTGTCATATATCTCATCTGTATCAGTTTGTTCCACCTTTCGTTTCTTGGAGGCTTGCCGGCATTCTTTGAATGAGTAGCCTGTCATCAGTTGATGACGTCGAACAAGGTGGCCTGCTATCATTTCTCTGCATCTGATAAGGTCTTCATTTTCAACCTGTAAGACCAAGAAGGGAACATTTGTTTAGGGTACAAACAGCTGAAGTGCTTTCTTGGGTAAGACAACCCATATCAGTGGCCAAAATATTTAACCTTTTAATTAATATTGGCCAACAAAATTATTACCAAATTGTTTTTTTTAAGTTAAATTTTTTAATAATAATTCCTTAGAGACAAAGGATAAGGTACCAAACTGGCCTTTAACATGATCCATAATTAAATACAATGAAATTTTGCAGTGTTTATGTATAGTGTATTCTTAATACTAAACATAATTTATCTCATTTTTAATTCCTAATTCCTAGAAACAAACTTGTTATATAATGCAGCAGCACCCTTATGTTTATTGGCAATAAATGTTTAGTTCCAAAGCATTTATGTAAACCTTTTATTTTTATTTTATCAAATCTCAACTGACATAATTCTATAAGAAACAAAGTTCCATCAATGTGATTACTAACTTACCTTGGTCATACTCTGCAGCACGGCAATGGTGGGTAACCAGGATGGAGTTATCTGCTCCAGCTCAAGGCTGAGAAGAGCGAGCACAACGGTGGCTGGACGAACGCGTTGTACGTCGTGGTTACACAGACAAGTGAACAGCTTGCGTGTCAGGAGGTTGAGATGGTCTGAGGGTGTCATGTTGGCCAGCACATCCAGCAGACGGGGGGTGTGCCACATCAGTAGTGCATGAAGCTGAAAATTACATTTATTATAATTATTATAATAGCAACAAGACAAATGTAAGTAGAACTAGCCCAACAATACACCATCACATCTGTCTTCAAATTTAATCACTTTCTACTAAGTCAAGTTATTACCTTCCCACAAATACTAGTATACTAGTTCTCAACTACATACAAGAGGCAGACTTCACCACATATAATACATAATATCAGTTACTAGAGGTTTCAGGCATGCACAAATTAAAAATCTGCGTCACCCAGATCTGATCATGGAAACTCAATTTACATTTAAGTGGTATCAACTGTTTCGAACCAACACATTTCAACATTATTTTAATCAAATACTATTATCAGGAACAGCCTACAGTCTTGGTACGTACAGGCCTGTCAGTGTGAAATACAAATCTGATCAACAATGCCTCAACTAAAATGAAAACACAGTTGTAATGTCAATTAAATGGCCCAAACTGCAGCTGGGTCCACTGAGAAGGATCGATCCGACAACTGACCGCTTCAAAGGCAGGCACGCTATCGATTGAGCTACTCTTTGATAGTAAAACGTGTTGTCAAATCCGGAGAAAAAAAATTCCTGTCATCTTTTTAGGAGGGAACGAAAAATGGGTTACGCCAACACAAACTGCGCGAGCGGTGCGCGAACCAAACTATCGTTTGCGCAATTTGTGCAGGCCTGGGTTTGTATGGAAAACAAACAATGAACCAAAAACAAAATCCACATAGAATTTTTCAACACATACTGATACTGGTACAACTTACCACATGCATGAAGTCGATGGCAGTGACAGCACGAATGTTCCAGCTCAGTTTATTGAGAATTATAGCTTCCATTCTAAGAACTTCTGCCACAGAACAACCGCACTGACTCTCACACACCAACTCCACCGTGATGGGCACAATCTGAAACAATACAAAGTGAAATGGGAATAATACCTTAAATAGGATATCAACTCAGTTTGAACAAAATTATAATTATTTATACCGATTTAATAACTGAAAACAAAATAATGCCAAGCGACTAAAAATAATCACGGTAACACAGTTCAAGTTTCTTACATATAGGCCGTATTGTTTACTTGGCTTCATTTGCAAATCGACTTTTAAACACGTTCACAAATTTAAAGACATTGGGCTGAAATTACGAAGCCTGTTTTGGTTAAAAGCGTGCATTTAAGCATTGCAAATGTATGTAGTTACACGGTGTGCAAGAGAAAAACACGCTTCGTAATTTCAGCCCATTTAGTTTAAAAGCAAGTGTAAGACAATACATGTGGCATTGTTACATTTACTTTTATTTAATCATGTCAACGCCTGGAAAGTTCTGACCCAGACATGTGTAGCCTACTTTTCATCGATTGGTGACTGACAATTGGCCAATAAAAAATTATTATATTATAATTCTGCATCATGTGACCATCATAGAAGGTGAAGGAAAGAACAGTACTGTTACCGTCATTGAACTCTGATCTTCATGGAAGCTTTGTTGTTAATAAACTTGTGTTTACTCAGGTTTGTATAGTCGTTTTATATCACTAATAGTAATATCAAATAAATTAGTTATTATAATTATGAAGTACTGGTAGAACTATAATCATTTACAGGCACTGATTTTCCGCGATCACAGAATCGCCTATTTGAAACAGAATTTCCAATTTCCCCACAAAACATTATTTACCTTGAAATGGTACATTTATTACTAGTAATTAAAATGGATTTTCCGCAGTTATTTGGAAACAGAAATAAGTGTAGAGGTTGACTGGTAACCATCTATGCACTACACTAAGCCGTATTAAACATGTGGCGTAGTACACACAAATATCAGTATTGGGTGCAGGTCAATATCCAGCACAGTGAAAGATCAAATATTACCGCACGTGTATTAGTAGTTTTGATATTTTAACTTCAGTATCAATATCCATATGCAACTTGATGAAAGTGAAGTAATTTGTAATGTCATTCGTTGTAATTATGTTCACAATAGATTAGCAAAAATAAATAAATTAATTAAAAAACAGTATTATCGAACTCGGTGTTGTGACGTATCAAATAGTTGCAATTCTCTCTAAGAATGAATTGATGTATTTGAACAGAGATGTGGAGTGGCAGTTTCCTACGTCATGAACGGGTGACTTTAAATCATTAAGACTTCTATAGTATTCATTGATGATCACCCCTTTCCAGGGACGTATGTACTTTATGGATGCCCCTATGAATAGTCATCAGTGCTTCTAAAATATGTAACTGTGTGCCTAAAATAAGAATGTTAAGAGCACAGAGCTCTTAAAAATATTTGAGCTCTGAGTATGTACCTCATCTTCTTCAAGTGTTTTGGCTGCTATGTAGAAACAGCTAACGGCAACACACTGCAGATACCTAGGGCGAACCTGATACAAAATAAATACAATAAATAAGTGTATGTTTACATAATTTGCAGTGGTCTTATTAGTTGAACAATGTTGATTTTAATGTGTTTATATCTTGATAAAAACATAGATGTTATAAAAAAAAGTTATAATTAGTTAGTTATAATTAGTTAGATGTGCATAGTAAAATATAAATAAATCTTAAATCCATGAAAACAAACGTAACAATGACAGGACAAACAAGCACAAATAATATTCCTAGTTTTTATCAGAAAAACATTAAAAGTTAACATTCAGAAAAAATCTTTATAGAGTTATTTAAACAAAAGCCTTAGATAAAATTTTACCTTAACATGGCGAAGAAATCGATCCAACAAGGAAATAGCCAAAGCACCAGTCTCTGGCATAAAATGGAACTTGTTGTTCAATCGAACCAGCCAGATGACCACATCATCTCTCTGCACAGCAGATATTTCCTGAAATTGTGAAACACAAATTAAAACATGTAACATTAGTCTATATGACAAACTTACATACATGTATAAGAATATGTATGTTGTCTTACTCAATGAAAGACCACTACACAAGTATAAATATATACAATTATATTAAACAAGTTATCCCAGTAAACAAATATTCATTTTTAAATTTAGTTTCATTAACAAGTGAAAATTATTTTATAATTTCATTATCACAATTAAAGGTGGATTACAGTCCATAGTTGACTTAGAACAGAACAATGGCATGTCAATGTGAATGATATATGTGCTTTTTAAACAGATATATATCTGTTATAGCAATAAACCTGAAAGAGCAGTTGCTGTAGTGCATAATATTCACCACAGGTGGTGTGTTTATTGAGCTGTAGTGCAAACAACACTAATCCGTGGACAGGGACATGAATAACTTATTTACTCCATGGTACATGGCCAATGTGGTAAAAAACTCTTAAAAGAGCTTTCCCCTCAAAGTCATTAAGTGGCATGTGAATGTAATTTTTATTATAGACCAGTGTCACCAGTAACTGTTCTACTACACAACTACATGTTAAAGTTAGCAACTGTATTCAGTACACAAACAACTAAGTACTATAGCTCTGTAATGTTCAGGTTTTTTAACGTTTTCTTTCATGCAAGACAGAACATAGAATTTTTCATTATTATCATTATTTTCTTTTTTTAATCTTTTTTTCATGTCTTGTTAAATTGTATTGTCCGTCTTTTTTTAATGGAAGTCAACATGTCAAGACCTATTTATGTTTTTAGCTGAAAATGGTCTTAGTTTGTGAAAAGAAAACAAAAACACTACATAAATATAATGGAAGCTAATCAATATTAGAAACATTTTGGGGTATTTGAATAAAATAAACTGATAATAAATTAAATAAGCCTACATATACTGGTAGATAAAAAAAGTTAAGATTTGTTTTTTTATTAATACATAAAAATCACAGAACAGCCTACAACTTTGTCACCAGTATAGCCAAGAACAATACCTTTTTAACAATAACCAATTATAAAATGTAAAGAAATCATTGCATGCATTAAATGAGAATACAGTCTCTTTCTCAAGGCAGTCAGCAATGCATAACAATGGAAGGAAGTCCATGACAACAGACATACACATGTAAATTATGCATACATGTACAGTCATTCAGTGACCCAAACAACACACATGTCAGATATGTTTACAGTGTTTGGTAAAGTGTATGTGCAGTGTACTCATCCATGTCCGAGATTAATGTACCATAGCATTATAGGCATGTCAACAGTTCCATTCCACAGTTCATGAATTTGGTTACTCTTTTATTTTTGTAGATTCTCAATTAAAATATTTTCAGACGGTTTACCCATAAAAATCAGTCTCAATATCAGTATTCCAATTTCTTTATGAGAAATAATTAGTTGTACTACCCATTACTGAATCACCGAGTCTGGTTGAGTGTAAACAAACTTTTAATTTATTTTTAACTCAGTCATATAATTAGTACAACACCAAATTTTCAAAGTGTATTACAAAATAATCTTATTTTTCTTTTTAAGTGTTCATTGATTATTAGTAATTATTTTTCCAAAATGATAAAAAGGATATGTTTTTGAAACTGCATACACTAATTTAATTCCTGCTTGTATTAACATTTTAGTGAAAGAGAAAAACCTAGTTTATTATATTATAATGAACAGTGGGATATTCCATAGCAACATGTGTCAGCTATACTGGTAATTACCATAACAATGAAAAAGAGGCTTTACTCTAACATAAAAGTTTTATGCACTTTCCTGTTTTAACTAACACAGCTGTTGATTTGTGTAATTTATTGATTTGTACAGTACCTGATAGGTCTTACACATCAATATACTAGTACATGTACATTATTTCATCTGTATTTTATACTGTAATTGTGTGTTCCTACCTGGTATGGAAAAAATATTAATACATATTAAGGGTACCATAGGAATCTTCACTGAATTATTCCATTATAGTTTTTATTTTCAAAAAGGAGACATTTGAATTATCACCGTTTTATTATCAGTTATCAGTATCACCAACAGCTAATAGTAATAAACCTTTTACTTTTTTTACTTAGTAACAGTTTTCATTTATCTCAGGTTACAACATGTTTTAATTAGCCTTGCATTTTATTGTAAACTAAAACAGCTGCATATTTGTATACATCTAGGTATTACTAGTCTAGTTTTGTGTTTATTTATTGAATAATTATTATTGTCACTGTGGCAGAAAATGTTTAGTATTTTTTATTTTTTTACAGCACTAACAATTATTAGTAATATTCTTGTTTTTCTTCACAACTGTATACATATATGGAATCCCCTCAAAACCGGACAAACAAAAGTAAAGTTTGTTTTGTTTGATGATGCCACTGGAAAACATTGATTTTTATCTTATCATTGGTTATTGGACATCATTCATATGGTCATTTTGACACACTTTTTAGAAGGAAACC
>JAUTWP010162808.1:0-11060 GCA_033042655.1 Cyathermia naticoides
ACCATATGAATGACGTCCAATAACCGATGATGATAAAATCAATGTGTTCCAGTGGCGTCGTTAAACAAACCAAACTTTACTTTATTATTAATTGTGATTCATCGTGCATTATTAATGTTTCCCTTTTCAACTTAAGTATAATCGTTGATTTAACGATAAAGTCACATTAAGTACAAGGTTATGCCTATAGTATTCAACCTAAACACGAACACGACGTAGCTCAATCGGTAGCGTGTCCGCCTGTGGAGCGGTCGGTCATCGGATCCATCTTTCTCTGTGGACTCATAATTATATGTTGCCACCATTAAATACGTCTTTTTGATCCACACTTGAATTATTTATTAATAGTATACGTTTAAAGTATCTCACTGGGCTGCGACAGCTCGCTACTGAATGGAAACACAACATTGTGAGAAACTACGTGAAATAGCGACAATTTTCAGTTGGAATCACATTTGCGTATGTCGCACGAAACTTTGGGCCAAAATTCGTCTGGAGTTCGCATACATGTCATGCGTATATAGCGTGACAAAATTGCAAATTTTTGCCACTTGCGACTGCCGCGCGAATGTCATGCAAAATCGTACGACAAATATGAATGCCAATTGAGAAATCTTAGTTATGTCGCAATTTGTTCTTAATTGATTTGTAATTTTATCGCGCTCCCACGGGCCTCATTTTCGTCTCCTATCAGTCACAATTTAATATCATAGGTCGCCAACCCCTCACACAGTTGTCTCACATTTCTTGCACTTTCACGGAATCTAAATTGAGAAGGGTTCAAAACGGGTTCCAGACACCCGCGACGACTTTGTAACTATTTTGAGAGAAAATGTCTGGCTAGAATTATTTTTAACATGTTTAAAATTCCAGCGACATGACAACGGGGCCATGCGACGAACGCGAGAAAATTGAGAATCCACACGATCGTTTTGAGACATATTGGAAACTCTCGCGAATTCCTTTCGCAGTTTGTCGCGAGCTGTCGCAGCCCAATTAGATACTATCTTTAAGTTGTTTATTTATTTAAGTTATATAACTAATCAGCATTACAAAGAAACATCATAGATAAATATACACAAATATAAAATTAAGCACCCCCTGTATTTTTCACAATGACTTGTCTTACATGGTTTTGCCTTGATATCCTGATAAAATAACCTCGGAAAAACAAATGTGCTTTAGAAGAATACATCTTTGACAGTAAGAAAATATAACAAGCGTGTTCAGCTTTGACATTTTGGTGTATTTAAGCCAAAAACTGAGGAACAATAGGTATGGAGGTGTGGAGTCAGAACACACGTCAACATCATGATTGATGATGAAAAATGTCATTGAAGTCCACGGATGGTATTCATTACACAAATATTCCATATGGGTAAACCTGCCATGTGTCGGATGACTGCGTCCACCCTTCACCTCATCTTCCAGTAAGTCGTCTGATCTGGAGCATGGGCAACTGCTGTCATTATCGACGAAGAGCTGCCTTTAATAGTGTCAGAGTCTGTACAGGTTTGGTCAGTACATGTACTCGACGCCCAAAATGTCACAATCATGCTCTATCGGGTATAGGTCAGGACTTATGAACGGTCAGGGCAGGTTTGTCACAGCTCCAATTTGGAGTAAAGCTGTTACTACTCGGGAACGATGTAGCGTTGTCATCCATATAGAGAGGTCTGGTGTTGAGTGGATCGTTGTCAAAATTCGGCACTACAACAGTTACTGGTTGCAGGACGTCACGAATGTACCGATCACCATTGAGGTTGCCTTGGATTATAACAAAATCCAGCTTACAATCATGTGACAGGCAATCCCAAACCATTACTGAACCTCCACCATACGGGAACTGGTAGGTCGTATGTTCCTGGTTGTGTAGGCCTAATTTTATGCCTCCAAACTCTCAATCGGACATCTGTGATACGAAGTAGGAACCGGCTTTCGTCGGCCCAATGGACTATTCGCCAGGAACTCAGATTCCAACAATTCCGGCCCAACCACCACGCTAAACGGCGTCTCTTATAATGATCAGCAAGAATGAGACGCTTAATTACCCTTCTGGCCTTCAATCCCGGTTGCGCCACCTACGTCAAAGGACGACCACGTCTACCTCCACTCAATCCTCAATACCGGGACTGCGTAGGATCTCTGACCATACTGTCCGGAACCATCTATGAGAGGCAGGATTGCGACCCAGACTTCCAGTTAGAGGCATGATTTTAACCCAGCAACATCGACTACAATGGTATCAAGCACAGAGGGTATGGCCTCAAAGACAAAGAAAATTGCTAGTTTCTGCAATGTTTTGTTCATGAATCATGTATTAAACGATTTAGAAACGTACAATGAAAATCTGGCTTTGCGTTACTTTTTTGGAAGAGTATATTTTATGTACACTGAGAAATAGCTTATTAAGCAAATTTTCAATTCAGGGTCTTACAAGTTAAAACCAGACATTGACATTGTCCAAACACTTCTAAATGAACTAATAACCAAAAAGACAAAAACATGCCACATGGGTAGAGGGGAGGTTTCAGGTATTGTGTTCTCCCTAATAATCTTAAGACATAATATAACAGCAGGACTTTTAAAATTCAGGATGACCACTCTTCTTAAGTACCTCTATAAAGATGGCATTGGAAGCTACACTGGAGGAGATTTTAGTGGACAAACAAAAGAATTGGAATTTTTAACTCGTACTCAGATAATCTGGGAGGTTTGTGCTTCTTACGCAGGGATAAAAGGTGAAATTAAAACCCCAGTGAGGGAAACATACTTTGATCTTGGCCAACTGAGCCCAATAATTGAAACTCTCTCTCTTTAAAAGATGGTGAAGACGAGGAAGACACGATTGAACGAATACATCAGGAAAGAATGAACCTCTCGGACCAAGGGTCCCATACAGTGGCCTAACCTTACCTCAAGACAGAAACTTGCTAATACATCAGTCACCAGTGGCGGATCCAGAAATTCCATTTAGAGGGGACCCCCAATGACAAACCTAGTGGCCCCAAACGTTTCCGAAAATATTTACAATGTAAAAAATAGAAAAATCGCAAAATCGCACCCGGGGCCCCCCTAAATCTGCCACTGGTCACATTTATTTTTTGATACCCGCCATCCAAAATTTGCCTAATTTCCTTCACCAAAACAATGACACACCAATTTCAAATCTGGCATAATTCTCTTAAAAAATCCCAAAACCAGTTGCACCAAACCCCCACACTAGTCGGCAAACTGGGCTAGTAGTAGGGTCAAAATATGAAAAGAAATGGGCACACTGAACAAATTCCTAGAAAACGTTTTATGGTGTTTTGTGGTAGTATTGTGTCTATAGAACATCATATTAAAAGTAGGTCGAAATAAGAGAACCGCAATGGGTCTAAATTCACTTTTAAAGTGGTCTAGTACTGCTTGTTTCAAAAGATATAGGATTTTTGGTCAAATGGCAGCCATTTTGTTTAACGTCATATTTAGACCCATTGCGGTTCTCATATTTCGACCTACTTTTAATATGATGTTCTCTAGACACAATACTACCACAAAACACCATAAAACGTTTTCTAGGAATTTGTTCAGGGTTTGCCCATTTTTTTTCATATTTTGACCCTACTATTAGGACATAAGATAAACTTTGATCATCATACTCTGCTAGATTTATTGACTAAAACATTTCTTGTAAGTGATCAAATTCGTTTGGTGATCCGAGTAAGCTGAGCAATGAACCATATTACCTAGTCGCAATATTGCGACCTCGGCGGTTAAAGGGTTAATGATGCCACTGGAGCACATTGATTTTTATCTTATCGGCTATTGGACATCATTCATATAGTAATTTTGACACATTTCTTTTAGAGTAAACCTGCTGCTGCCACATAGGCCACTCTTTTTGATAAGCAGCAAGGGATCTTTTCTATGCACTTTCCCACAGACAGGACAGCAGATACCATGCCCTTTGTTGGACCAGTTGTGGAGCACTGTTTGGAATGGAAAATAGCCCAAATGGCAGATGGGTCCACTGAGAAGGACCGATCCCATAACCGACCACTTCAAAGGTGGGCACACTACCAACTAAGCTACATCCCGCTCACTATTACCAACCATCATTCAGTTATGGAAATATTAGTAAAACAGATAACCGATCACTTCAAAGGCAGGCATGCTACTGACAGAGCTACATCCCGCTCCAGGAAATATTAACACCACCACTTGTTGAGCACTGGTTGGAACCAGTCTGAAATTAAACTCTTCAACAGCCTTAAGTAGAGAAACACATGTATGCCTGTTACCACATTAATTCCAGAGAGCCCATAGTACCAGAACCAGAAAACAATTTGTTTGGTCTAATGTATATAAAGTGGACTGTCTAAACAGGAACTACTCTAAACTGGAATTCCGCCAAAACCAGACAAACAATTCAGTTGTCCATTTAGTGTACTGTAAATCTAACCTTTGAAAAGCGAAAACCGGACATTTTACTTGGTATCATGGGTGTCTGGTTTAAAGAGTTTTGCTGTAGTATATATGTGTGTAGGTGGGCAGGCGAAGATTTGTGAAGACTGATGCGAGACCTATTTCACGAACTTGCCCTCGGGCTTTAATTATAAAGGAAGGCTCGCTTCCCAGTGTATGTTTTTTAAACTAAATGTAAAGCCACTGTGAGCAGCGTTACTGCTGGCAACAGGTGTGTGATATTCATCAAAGCAACTCTGCATGATTCTACCAGTGTTTTCCTCCCTTGTATCAAACTAGCAGATTTACTAGATCTACACCATTCAGCTATATGATAAACCCACCTCACTAGATCTACACCATTCAGCTATATGATAAACCCACCTCACTATATCTACACCATTCAGCTATATGATAAACCCACCTCACCCTCTGTATAACTTTCACCCATATTTCACTATCTCACCCTATCTATGATACGCTATGTTTTGAATGATTATACAAATGAACCATGACTGCTAATCAAAAATACTAATAAAGTCAAACCTGCTAAAGCGGCCACCTGTAATAAGCAGCCACCTGTCTTCAAAGGTCACCTTTATTTCCTGCCAAATCAGCTAATTTAGTACAATATAACCTGTATTAAGCAGCCACCTGTCTTAAGATACCACTTTTTGTTACTCCCTTGGCTGGCTGCTTAAGACAGGTTTGACTGTATATACACAATAAAATTAAAGTTTGTTTTATTTAACGATGCCACTGGAGCATATTTTTTTTTTTTTTTTATCTCATCATCGGCTATTGGACGTCATTCATATGGTCATTTTGACACATTTCTTTTAGAGGAATCCCGCTGCCGCCACATAGGTTACTGTTTCCAATAAGCAGCACTTTTCCACAGACAGGACAGCACAGCCTTTGATGAACCAGTCATGGAGGACTGGTTAGAACGGACAATATTATATTTATTAATACAAATGAGTTACTCTATGACACATTTGGACACAACTACATGTACTTAGAATTGCAATTTTCATAAATCTAACATTTATATTTGGCACAGAAATCAACTTATTAATTTGATTTGTTGTAAAATGGTCTATATCGGGTTTTGCGCCTGAACCATTACACTTTTTTCTTATTTGTTTCTTATTACTATACGGTGGACTCTGTCTAAACCGTACACTCATTAAACCGGAATCCTGCCAAAACCGGAATTTTACCTGGTCTCGTAGGTTTCCGGTTTAAGGAGATTTTACTGTATAAACTTTGCTTATTTTCATGCATGCTATGACCACATGATATATTTCTAGAATGACAACTGATATAGCTTCATTTGTTCTTACCTGAGACAACAGGTGCATTACAATCCACCTCGTGTCCATCTAGAAACCAGGCTGGACGACACACACAGCCCATTCGTATAGCACTGTAATAACATATTAATATTCATTACTAAATCAAATGCATACATTATTTACAACTCACCTCATGTTAAATTATTAGTATTTATTATTGTTACAATTACATGTACTAGTATTTATTTTTCAATTGTGGAGCACCAGGCTTTATTGCAGAATTATTTTTAGGGTTGGCTCCATATTCTTTTTTTCTTCTTTTGCATGACACTGGTATGAGAAATAATTACATGTATATTCTTTTATGGTAATTTGAGTCGTATATGGACATTTATATTATTTTTAACATTATAAACAATTTCAGTCTGAAATTTTAAGATTTTACCCTCTGGAAAAATACCTGAGCACGTTTAGTGACAAACAAATACATGTTTTAGAATTATTAAAGAAATATTTGTTTAACGACACCCAGCACAAAAAATAAATCGACTAATGGGTGCACAACATAAAAAAGAATAATTGAAAAAAGCATAATATTATGTACTCTCAAACATAAGTAAGGCTGTCAGATACTATTTTAATAATCAAAACGTCACATTATGACGTAACTCACGTGCATCTGGCTCGTGGGTAGCTCGCGCATTTTTTCCCGTAACATGGAAACCAACACGTCATCAAATCTCGCACGGAACATACTGTAAACAAAAACAAATATCAGAAAACAAATTAAATAGTTATAAATAAGCACGGAGTAGTCGCCCCTGATTATACCCAAAACAACTATTAAAATGAGGTTTTGTTTATATTGAGAGGCGTCTGCTATAACTGCCTGGCTCTGAACGTAGACGTTAAACCATATGACTTGAACTGATATTTTGCCTCAGTAAAATAGAGGGAGAGGAGAGATTACAGTTGTGTTTATATTTTGTATTAGTAAACTATTTAACAAGACAGGATGGAGTGTAGAGATGATATTTGTGTTTATATTTTACCGTACTATAATATGTTGTAAGATGGGAGGAGATATTGCAATTGTGTTTGTATTTTGTATTAGTAAAATATCTTATAAGATTGAGAAGATAAGATTATAATTGTGTTTACATTTTGTATTAGTAAAATATATTATAAGATGGAAGAAGATATTGCAATTGTGTTTGTATTTTGTATTAGTAAATATGTTATAAGATAGAGGAGAGATTGTAATCATTGTAGTTGTGTTTATATTTTGTATTAGTAAAGTATGTTAGTTATAAGATGGAAATAACAGATTGTGGTTGTGTTTATATTTTGTATTAGTAAAATATAAGGATATATTGCAGCTTTAAAAAGAGAGTTTACCTGCGGCGGGTACTATCGTTGTTCTCGGTCTACTACTGAAATCGTGAAGGGAAGACGCGGGCGTTCCTGCAAAACATGAGAACATTTACAATTATTAATAATATTTGTATTATATCACTGATCCACGACATTGTAAACAATGATGACACCAATGATAACGTCTACATGAACAATCCACTACCCTTGCTGATAAGAAACATACAGGACATCATATATCGCGGTATTTGATAAAACACATAAAAAAATCTTTATTGGCTACATCGGTTATTCACTTATCGATCTGAAAATGAGCGTGCTTAAACTCTACCACGTAAGCATGAGAAAAAACAACCCAAGTCAATTTTTTAAAAGTTTCCTAAAGCAAATGTTTATTTTTTATTAAGAAAAACTTTGGTTTATCTGTACTTTGAACAAGAAATTTGCAGAAAGTTGATGATTTTATTAAACGCTTTCCTTAATTATAATCCTTGAAAGGAATTAAGAAAAAAAAATGTTTCTAGTAACTTTAATGTAAAATAAGGCCACTGTTGGTTAGACGGTGAACGCAGTTAAAGGAGCTATACACTATGCATACATATGACGTCTTGTCATTAATAAACAAGTTTCTACGTCAACGAACAAGTCATAGACACTGAGAAGACTGTCGCCGAATAACATTTAACTGTCTGACGTCATAGACACTGAGACGACGGTCAACGAATCACAGGACGTCAACAAATACAACGCAGACGGCATAAACATTGTAGCGGAAGTCAGTCAGCCTAAGTTCGTCACGTGATCGCCGCAAGCTACAGAGTCTGTCAGATATTGTAGCATGGAGGTAAATCAAAACGCTTTACAGATCTGCTTTGTACAAAGATGAGCGGAATGCAGCTTACATTTTATAAATGGTATTATTGAATTCGCGGAGGGGAATGTACCTCAAGCAGTAGCATGTTTGCATGCAAAGTGGTCAGTGTCGGATCGATCCTTGTCAGAGGACGAATTTGCAGTACGGACTAAATTCCGTTCCAACTAGTCATCAAATTTTATGATATAAGCCTAAGTGCCACAAAGGTTCCCGAAAACGAAAAATAGCCCAAACTCCATGTGGGTCAACTGAAATGGATCGACCCAACGACCGAACGCTTCAAAGGCGGGCACGCTACCGACTGATCTACATCCCTCTTCCCAAAAATTGAATGTAAATACAAAAAAATAAGTATGCCAACGAAACATGGTAACTGGATACTAATTCCATTGTATTCAGTGTCTATGAACGGCGGTCAGTCCCGTTTTATAAATTATATTTCCCTTCAAGAATTTACTAATGCAAATAAGATACGTATAATGAACCACATACAATGATTTGAAGAAACAACATATCTCACGTGTTTAATACAAATCACGTGTAGATATAGACAAATACGCCCCCCTCCAAGAAAAAGAAGAACACTATAAACAATACTATTATATTAAGCAATATTTCAACCTATATGCCAAAGGACTTATTTGATTAAAAATTATGAGATTTGGTTTGTGAGTCTAAACATTTGCAGCGTAGTATATTATTTAAAACTTAAAGGCACTTACCTGTTAAAACAACGATCCATACTGATACGATCAAACTGAAGAGATTCAACGACAACATTGGAATATAGTGATGCCACTTTAACACACAAAACAGCAATACAGTTCTAACGTTTTCTAATTTACAACCAACAATATCGTCCGTTGTAAAAATAAATTAAATAAACTATAAAAAGTTTTTTAAATCCTCAATTTTTTTATACTATTTACAAAAATATTCAAAATGGCGTTTTAAAACTGGATTTTCTAGTTTCTGGATTTCTTTTATGTACAGCAGTACTGCAGAGAAACTAGAAATGAGAATAAATTCTGGAGTGTGACATCTTTACTTATACGCGTCGTGGTGAACACAACGCGGAAATGTTCGTGTGATCAACTGGTAACGTCATACACGAAGGCGAGACCTTTAGAAAGGCCTGACAAAACGATAACTCATTGTCACTACCAAGTGATAAATTGATGTTTTTTATAATGGGAATTAACGTTTGCAATTTGTAGATCTTCTATAATATAGTTTTATTGTTATTCATTTTAATTATTTACTTTAATGACAAATAATAATGTGTTTTTTGTAATTCATTATTTTAATTGTTATTCATTTTCATTAATTACTTTCACGGATACTATATATTTATCATCTATTAAAGTTTTTTGTGGCACTATAATTTGTGATATCTCCTGTGATATTCTCCTTGAGAGATATCAAGTCTGGTGCGTTTTTCTTTCTTGAATAATTAAATTTACGTCATTATCATCTTGAAGTGATTTTATAACATTCAATAAATTTCAAAAAATGTTTACAATTATTGTCGCTAATAAAAATAATGATAATGAATGATACAAAGTATATACCCCTCGTGTGTTGTGAAATCATAATTTATTAACATTCGTTGATAAAAGTATAAAAATCATCAGCAAGCCTCGGATTTAATATTTTTATCAACTCGTGCTGATAAATTATGATATCATAACACACTCGGGGCATAGGCCTATGCTCTATAATTATAATTTTTTCATTAATTACTTTCACGGATAATATAAATTATTTACTGTTATTAATTTTCACTAATTGTTTCACGGATAGTATACATTTATTGGTTTTCATTTAATTAATTACTGTTACAAAATACTAACACCAGTGTACTTTGTCAGTAGAGTGATACGTTTTCAAATCCAGAAAAGTTTTGTAGCGTTTTAAATTATGGGTGTAGGGTATGGGGTTTTAATAGAGTCAATTGCCATGTAATTTTACATATTCAATTTGTAAACGTGGTTTAGGGGAAATGAGAAGTACCAACATGATGGGTTAATTGGAATTTGGCAGTTCACCTTTATATATAAGCAGACATAATTCGCTAAAACTGTTAAACCCTAACAACGGTATTTTGAAACAATATTATGCCATTTTATATGCAGCGTGGACCCTTTTCCGTTCCAACCAGTGGTCCACAACTGGTTCATCAAAGGACGTGGTATGTGCTGTCCTGTCTGTGGGAAAGTGCATATAAAAGATCGCTTGCCGCATATCAAGTGACTGAACACTAATTTAGTGATGTAGTCACGTTAAAACAATGTCCACTCCACTCCATATCGGAAAGAGTAGCTTATATGGCGCAAGCTGGTTTTCTCTAAAATAAATGTGTAAGAATTACCATATGAATTACGTCCAATAGCCTCTGATAAGATGAAAATCAATGTAATTCAGTGGCGTAGTTAAACAAAACAAACTTTACTTTTTTTGGATATGCTGATTGTTAAAAAAACCCACAAACCATTAACTGGGTTAATCAAGTGTAAAATGTACTGTATGTTTTTGGTTATTAAAAGTTTTGTTTTATTTAACGATGTCACTGTAGCACTTTGATTTTATTGTATCCTATCAGCGGTTATTGGATGTCATTCATATGGTCATTTTAGCAAATTTTTTCAGAGGAAACCCGCTGCCGCCACATATGCCACTCTTTCTGATACAGCAAGGGATCTTTTATGTGTACTTTCCCACAGACAGGACAGCACATACCACGGGCTTTGGTGAATCAGTTGTGGAACACTGGATATAACGGAAAATGGCCCAAACTGCAGATGGGTCCACTGAGAAAGATCGATCCGACGACCCAATATTTCAAAGGCGAGCTACATCCCGCTGCTTTTGGTTTCTAAAGTACATGTATATTCCCAAGCCTGAGGATATAATAAAACCGAATACAATAATGAACAGTACTGGCTTTTGTTATACAAGTACAGGAAAACCTGCTAAAGCAGTCACCTATAATAAGCAGCAACCTGTCTTCAAAGGTCACCTTTATTTTCTCCCAAATCAGCTAATTTAGTACAATATAACCTGTA
>JAUTWP010162819.1:0-11058 GCA_033042655.1 Cyathermia naticoides
TCTTTTATATGCACTTTCCTACAAACAGGACAGCACATACCAGCATTTGATGAACCAGTTGTAGAGCACTGGTTGAAATGAAAAATAACCCAAACTGTAGATGGGTCCACTGAGAAGAATCGATCCGACGACCGAACATGTCAAAGGCTACAGAACTGAGCTACATCCTGCTCGAATCCACATCTAAAGCACAGTTGGTCATTTGATCATTCCCTTTCAGTAAACTCACTGACCTATATTTCATTCCAGGATAATGTATATAAGTGCCCATATAAATAATAAAACACCTATTACTGCTGAGAAATGTGGGTTATGTGTTAAAAAGCTTTTTCTGTAGACAATATGTTATAAACAGTGCCGGTCTAGTGTGTTTGTGTGGGGGCACCCCTCTGAACTTAGACTCATCTTTGAGGGCCCCCCTAAATGGAATTTCTGGATCCGCCACTGATAAAAACCACATTTTACATACTAGTATTATCACAATTTTTATTTCATAATTATTATTATTTTTTATCCTGTGTCTAGGAGTAGCAGAATTATTCATCACCAAATATTCTGTAGAACTGTCTAAACCGGACACCCTCTAAACCAAACAATCAAGTCCCAATGTGTCCCTTTTTGTGTAAATCTAACCTCTGAAAACTGGAAACCTCTGAAAAATTGACATTTTATTTGGCCCCTGGGTGTCCGGTTTAGAGGTTTTACTGTAATTAGAAACTCATTGATCAGCAATTTTTACAATGTCTGCTCTTCCACTTCCAGGTTTTTACTACATACTACTTTTTACTAAATTACTACATACGTTAAACATATTCAAAAAAAGAAAAAAACCATTTCTTGAACAATTTAGGACATTACATTAATTAATCTAATTTTTATTTTTACTTTGCCTGTAGATTGGAAAGATTAGTTATAAGTTTTAGATTAAAGTGGCAGTGTCTGTTTTTTTTCTTCAAATATTTAACCATTTAGAATATATCTTGTATGTTTGTTTGATGCACACCACACTCCATACTTCTGACGCAATGATCTGCTGTACTATATTTAGATCATGAGAAAAGTGCGTTGTTTCAGCTATGGCTGTCAGAGGCGACCCGCTTCTAGATTTTTTGATTTGCGCATGTAGGGAATTTCCATGATGAGATCACGTGATAGTCTCTTTATGGAGTAAACTGGCTACAACTCTGCAACAGCAGTTAAAATAGCACAAATTGTGACCTTTGTACCATCGTCGTAGAAATAATGGCGTCTCAATTTGAGTATTGCATTTTGGTAGTGGACGATATTATGCACAAAATTAAAACTGTAGTTTTGCTTGTATTTTTCATTAGTAAAAGATAATAAAATATGAAAAACAGACACTGCACCTTTAAGGAATTTGTTGAGGAATGAAAGATATTTTTGAATGATGGGATAACACTTCTGTATTATTTATATTGGACATTAAACGTTTGGTTTATAACTATAGAAACAGAGAAATTTAAGTAATAATTTTAGTTATCTATATAATTATGAGTATTATATATAATAATCTCTAGGCTAAATCAGTATTTTTATAATTATTTATTAAAACTTTTAGTTTAATTATTTAAATGTAGTGACAATCACATTACTACAAGTTTTGTTTAAATCTAAATAGCAACACATCGATTCAGTGTTATATCCGATATTTTAGTAAAGTTACTTTGTTAGTAGACACAGTTTACGAATCAGAAATGCAAAGTTCTATCAGACTCCACGTTGCGGAAGTACTTTGACATCACATCGGACTATTTCGGCCAATTCCGACTCAAAAAGATCAAATAT
Organism: Cyathermia naticoides; assembly: GCA_033042655.1. Taxonomy (NCBI): domain Eukaryota; kingdom Metazoa; phylum Mollusca; class Gastropoda; order Neomphalida; family Neomphalidae; genus Cyathermia; species Cyathermia naticoides. Next base: position 1,807 of record JAUTWP010162819.1, read on the forward strand.
TCCGGAACTGACCGAGATGAGGCTCTCCCCACCATAACCCCTACCATCTCCCCCACTATCACCCACACACCCAACACCCGCCATTAATTTGCTATTGAAGGTCTACCAGTTAAAACAAATCCAATTGGAAATTTAATTTAGATTACAAGCCACAACTGCAAGCCACGGTACATGCGCACTATAAATAACTCCTAATCTCAACCGGAAGGGATTTTCCCAAAGTGACGTTACAGATGAATTGTGGGAGTTACGTGGCATTCACCATACTCCTGTCTCTTTGGATTTGGTTGTGAAAATATTTACAACGTCATCTTTGACGGTTTAGAACAGGTTTATTCCGTTTTTAAAGGTAAAATAATGTACTTTACTTTAATCACTATTTAGTAGTTACTAAGAGTGGAAGAAAACATATCGTATATTGGTTTTTAGATCCTTCTGTCCACTGTGGAAACACTTAACGATCTTCACCATCAAATGATCATCATCATGATTACATGATTATATGATTATGATAGTGACGACTGACAGTAACCAGTGACAGATTTTGAACCTGTTTTTTGTTTACTTTATGTTAGACCTAATTATTTATTAAACAGATCTAATCATCTATATCATTTCCACATTAATTCTAATTCATCCTTCTGATATGTTGAAATAATTGGAAGGTAATTAACTAATTTTAATTGAATGCAATTTATTATTTAATAATTATTTATAAATTATGGCATTGGTGCATCCAGAAATTTCATTTAGGGGTGGTCCTCAATGACGAGCGTAAGTGCTAATATTTGTATCGAATTTGAATAATCATAAAGGGTATGACATGTATTTGATGCAGATTCTGCGACATTGTAGTGAAACAATTTCAACACACTTTACGTAATCAGAAAACAGATTCCTTTGTTATAATTTCTATTGCGCATGCATAGTTTCTAAAATACAAAGTAAGCATGCTACAAAATCAGACCGTGACGCCGGATTAACCAAGAATGCGGTACTGTAACTATAACAAAAAATGCAAAACTAAAGTAATCTTTCATCACTAAATAAAAAATTAGTTTGCTTTGCTACATAATGTCAACTCGTTCCTGATAGAAATTGCAGGTCTCACAATCAACGTTAGCAGGGTTTAAACTTAAGAATTTGTAACCCACAGCAATTTTAAAAATGTTTTGCCGTGGGTGAAAAACTCAACAATGGCAATTTTGATTCAACCTATGGCTATTTGTTAAAACTTAACTTTTGCAACAAATAAACATAATAGAAGAGTTATTTTGCCACCAGTGATACACCTCACCTACAACAATTTAAATAAAAACCAATGGCAATTGCCACTGTTAAATTTGAGCCCTGTGTTAGTGTTGAGTCTCTGAAAAAACATTATACGGAATAAAAGTACCTACTATGGCAAATCAATGATGACAATCCGTTTTTATTGTGATTGTAAAGTTGAAATTTCCGTAAATAGTCAAAGCACAAAATATGTTTGTCACTGTTGGTGATATATATGCAGTACATAATTTACATTTAAAATTAATGAATGTTCAATAAAAAAAACATTGTCAAAACTAGATATAAATATCCAAGGCATACATGTTAAATGTTTTAAACCATTTCCGCTTTGACAAACGACAAGGGATTCAGAGGTTTTTCGCTATGTTAGAACACTTCTAGCTGAACGATTATTAAAATTTAGACAAACTATATAATTTGTAAGATAAAGATGGTGGTCATATATAGAACGGATGGTAAAATCGGCTCAGTTATTGTGGCTTGAAGACGTAACTACAGTGAGCTTTGTGGAGGCACTCTTGGTTGAAACCGATACTATTAGTATTACTAATACATTTTACTATTAGTATTACTAAGATTAAACATTTCATGCCTTGACTGAGTTTCGATCTCAGTACTTCCGAACCTCAATTCCGATAGAATCTCCCAGTCTGTTTATGAACTGGGAATGATTTTACTTATAAAAGGATTATGCGTGTTTGTTGAAATATGAAATACACACAGTGAAAAATTGTTTTTCATGTTTCTGTTTCAAATGCCACACTTATACCTTCTTCTGATCTTTTAATTACAAATCTCCTCCTGGGTAGGGCATCCGGAAGATCAGATGTCATGCCCAGGAGGGGCATGCTTGAATACTTTTGTGATGTAAGTACGTGAAAATATTTCCAGTCCAGTAATTAGAACTAATGTGTGAAGTCACATAATTTCCCTTACATAACTAAAAATACCAGACAAATAGAAATATTTCCAGTTGATACAGAAATACAAAGGAATGCTTAATCGGCTTGTAACACCGTCTATAGCAATTGTATTGCTCCTAATTAAGACCGGAAATACCTTTCTGGGGTGGGCTCTATATATGTATTGAAAGTTTAAATTGTCATATTTATCAAATGCTTTTATTAGTTTTAATTATTGTAAGTAACACAATGATTTGTTTGATGTGTTATAACTTATATCAAATAAGTTGGGAGCTATCAAATAAAATCACAGAAAATAAGAATTGCGAAAAGTTTAATTAATCATTAATTTAATAATAAATTTAAATTAAAAAAAAAATTAATTAGTCATACTCATAGTGATATACAGTATAATAGACTAAATTAAATGTTACTTAAAAAAATTAAGTTGTCACTTATTAACTACCCCAAATCATTTCTTGATCATACTGTCTGAAAGAAAAGAAAACATTTGCTTAAAGTTACATAGTATTTAAATTTTAATTATTATTAATTAATCTTTTTTTAAGGTAACAGAGGTACATTCATTTTGATAACAAGACAGCCCAGACTGAGCAATACAGTTTTTTTAATGAAAATTGCTAATTTACTTGTTATGTGTTCATGTATAAGTATAACTTATTTATAAGCAAAACCGAAATGGTCCAAACATAACTGTGAGTGCTACACTGCTAAGGAGTTTGATATGGAATCTAAACTTTCCCCTTTTCCAACTTTGAAGCCCGTTTTCTCTGTTTTAGAGAGCTGTACATTAGTATTTTTAAATAGCCACAATTATCTTAATTTTTAAGAATGGTTTTATGTTTTAGAAAGCTTAATTGAATAAACTTTCCAATGATATATAAAATTCAATTTAATTTTTTTTCACTCAAGTGCCTTATTTCGATAGAGAGGTCAACATTTATAGGTTATATACTTTACAAACATGTTAATTAAATCAATATATGGATGCATTTTTATGGTGTGGCTGTTGACAATTCCTTTAAGTGGCTGGCAGTCTTAGATTTAAAAGCTATGTACAGTCTTATGTAGCCATAGCCAACAGATGGCATCAACTTCAAAATCAAATATTCCACCAGGTTTTTTTATTCCATGGAAAACATAGGACCAGACCTAATTGTCTACAGTGAAATGATCCTGCACATTTTGTCTTATGTGTTCAGGAACATAATATAATCTGACTCTTAACAGCCCAGAGTTGTAGTCGTATACTGAATTTATCTATTCAATGACATCCTCATATGTGTTTTTAAGTTAAACTTAAATAGGACTATACATAATTATTATGATCTATGAATATGACATGACACAAACTCCTACCCCTCCAAAAAACAAGGACTTATACTTTATAGTTCATATAAGAAATGAAACATTATCCAGTTCCAATTTCCATAGTTTTTTAAATTTGTGAAAGCACCGTCATCGAGGTCACATGATTAGTATTTACAGTGACATGTGCAGGCAAACAATACACATGTATGTATTATACATTTTCATGTTACAAGCTTATAAAGTTATAGTTATTACAATATTAACTTCAATACCTCAGGGCTTTCAAATTCAGCCGGCAGGATCTCCGGCTACTAGAACTTACTGCACTGGCTACTTTTCACTCAACAGTCAAAAATAGTAATATGCATTTTTTTGGTGATGGTATTTACATGATGCCAAAGCATTCTGGTGTCTGCTACTAATGCCCTCTACTCAAAAACAATTTGAAAACCCTGATACTATATTTTGTTCAACTCTGTCAGTCTGTGGCTGCGCTGCTAGTTCAAACTTGCTTTCAGGTCCAGATTTAAATGTTTTAAATACATAAAACCAGTTTATTAAATATTAATTATTAATTTGCTCAATTAAAAATATTCACTCTTTAGATTCTGATTTCTAATCATTATTTTTTTAGCCCAGCAATGGCGACTTACCAGGAATTCATTCAGCAAAATGAAGATAGAGATGGGGTGCGTTTCAGTTGGAACGTGTGGCCATCAAGTAGATTGGAGGCAACAAGGATGGTGGTTCCTCTTGGCGCTTTATTCACACCACTCAAAGAGAGGTCCGATCTCCCATCTATCCAGTATGACCCAGTTCTGTGTACTAGACCTTCATGCAGAGCCATTTTAAATCCTTTTTGGTAAGTACAATAGAGTGACAACACCAATTCAGTTACATTTAGAACCTTGGGTTTATGTGTACATAATTAATTTATTATATATAGGTATATTACTAAATTATTCAGTTTATAATATAAATGGATCAATATTTCTTAATTTAAAAATTAAAGTGGACTTTCCTGTTAATTGAAAATTGTATCAAAACCCTTTGTTATAATGTAAATCAATATCAACTATTTTTGTATCCAGATAAAATTCAAGCACGTTGTCCTTGATGCATAAAAGCTTTCTTGGTTTTCTGTCTACTATGTACAGAGGGTAATGTAGTTTGAAAAGAAATGTGACTGCCACACAGTATTGCTACTAGTACTACAATGTAGTACCGTACTACAGTATGTTTGATAATGTTATGATAAGCAGTAAAGGCTCTTTCACATGTATTTTTACTACCGACAGGATATATCATGCATGTGTAATATATAGTTATTAAATTCTTGTTAAAGCACATTTATTTTCTGGTAATCATAATGATGTGAACTGTACTGTGTACATGGATAAAATAATTCCTAAAATAATTTTATTTTACAGTCAAATTGATTACAGAGCTAAGCTGTGGAATTGTAATTTTTGTTACCAAAGGAACCAGGTAAGACTTACTTTATTAAGCTTTTTTAATACTGACAAATAAGTATGATACATTTATTAATTTAAATAATGTTTTCAACTAATAAATTGTTCACTTCAGTTTTTTATACTGACAAATAATTTAAATAATGATTTCAACTACTAGAACTAGTAAGTTGTTCACTTAAGTTTGAATGTGTTTTCTTTGACTGAGTTACCTTATTTATTTTCCATTTAAGTATGTTTATAGTATGGCATGTTGATTATAATATAATACTGTATGAGATTATTTTTTTCTTTCAGTTTCCTCAACAGTATTCCTCCATATCAGAATCACACCAACCTGCAGAGATTATCCCTCAATTTTCAACCATAGAATATACTATTGCAGTGAGTATGCTTGTGACTGGATAAGCTACCCACTTAGAAATGACATCTTGCTTTAATTTCTCCATGTATTCAATACTTAGCAACAAAAATTAATTTAATTGTAAATTAAACATTGAAAATGATCAATTTTAAATATGTTCCATCAAAGAAATGTTTATTTTTATCTTCAATTAATGAAACCCATTCTCATTAGTTTTCTTAACATGATAAGGCGAAAATAAAAATTAAGTTTGTCATTACCTGACTGACCCACGAAAATTGACCTGTGTCCAAAAAAATTTGACCTCTTTTCAAGAAGAATTTCTTTTTTGATTTAACCAATTTCAATTTATAAAATGTGTAGATACATAATATTTTGCATAGAGTCAAAAAAGAAGATTTTCCTACCTACCCACATTTAAAATCACATGTTGTGAATGGACACATATTTAAGGATGGCCTTAATTTAAGAATTACACTGTAATGAGTTTTATAAAATATTTTTTCTCTCTTTTACTTTCCCACTAATTGATTAAGAATGGTATATGTTGTATTGTAGAGAGCAACTTGTCACCCACCTATTTACCTGATAGTCCTAGACACATGCATGGAGGAAGAAGATCTCCAAGCCTTGAAAGTAAGTCTTTACCCTTTATTGACTCTTTAGACATATCGCTCAATCAGTAGCGCAGTGTTCTCGCTGCGGCACTTTCTCATTTTGCTGTCCTCCTAGTTTCTTCCCTTTTAAAGAAATGTGTCAAAATTACTGTGTATGACGTCCAATAGTCGATGATAAGATAAAAATCAATTGTGCTCTAGTGGTGTTGTTTAATAAAACAAACTTTAATTTGTTGAGACATATCACACTTTCATGTAGAGGGTATGCCTTAAACATGGCCAACATAATGTTTTGTACCCAAGAATTTTCAAAATCGGCTTTATTACTCTGAATTGTTTCACAATTAATTTGCATATAAATAATTATCAGTTTTGCTTATCGTTTTATGCACATACAATTCACTGTCGAGAGCTTTAAAATGTATAATGCTAAATGTGTTTTTAATTTTAAAAATGCATCTTGTTTCAGGAATCTCTGCAGATGTCACTGAGTTTGCTTCCTCCCAATGCTTTGATTGGTTTGATAACATTTGGCAAGATGGTGCAGGTTCATGAGTTGGGAAGCGAGGGTGTGTCCAAGAGCTACGTTTTTAGAGGAACCAAGGACCTAAATGCCAAGCAGATCCAGGTGAGTTCTGAAAGGTGCATGTTTTTATTTTTAATGAGTGGTCATTTACAAAGCTCAAGTTTAATAATGCACAGTACTTATTAAATCTCAAGCAAGCTCATATTTATAGGGATGTGTAACTTTTACATTTTAGCCATGATAGAGAAAGGATTTCAAAAAACTAATTTCCCCCAAATTTTCCAGCTGTTTGTTTATAGTTCTTTATTTCTTGTTTATTTACCTTTCTAAATTGAAAAATAAAATTATCTTTCTTGTTTACACATTTTGTATGAAAACATCAAGCACTGCTGAAAGCCATTTTTATGCTAATAACAATGCACATAACATATAAAGCAAGTAAAATATATTGTGAAATTCCTTTTAGGAAATGCTGGGGATTGGTAGGGGAGGTCATCCACAACAGGCAAGACCACAAGCTGGACAACAGCAACAACAGCTGCCAATGAACAGGTATAACAGGTTTAATGATGATACATTTACAAAAAAGTGTCACTTGGCAAAATCATGAAAATGACGTATGATTACAAAATATAGATGTCATTCTTACGCATATGAGTTTTACTCTAAGAATCGTTTTATGGCTATCAAAAATAGCTAAATTGTCAATTTGCGACCTTTGATCTCTATTTATATCGCTAGAAATCCTGAACAAAATGGCTGTTTGGAAACTAATGATGTTCGAAAACTAATGATCGGACGATAATTTCTATAATATTCATGAAGCAAAAGCACAGAGTAATTATAATGTTTGTGAAATAACTTTATTATAATATAATAACTATTTAAATAATCACCCACCTGCCCATCAGTACTGAAAACTGAAATGTAATGAAACAATTGCTTCATTCTTTACACATTTGTGTATAGGTGTTTGCAAATAATTAATATTTATTAAATTATAGATTTACTTTGATAACAGACGACGGTGGCTATAAGTTAATAGCTAAAGATATAATCAGTTTGTTGTGTTAAAAATATTCCTCATGTATGAGTTAATGTATTTCAGATTCCTGCAGCCAGTTCACAAATGTGACATGAACCTCACCGACCTCCTTGGAGAACTACAACGTGATCCCTGGCCTGTAACTCAGGGCAAGCGTCCACTTCGATCTATTGGTGTAGCCCTGTCTATTGCTGTTGGATTGTTGGAGGTTTGTTGTCTTGATTCAATAAATTATTGTTTAATAATCTGACTATCAATGAAACAGCTCTAAACCAGAATCACCTTTAAACTCTACAAACAATTTGGTCCCAATGTGTCCATTTAGTATAAATCTAACCCCTGAAAACCAGACATTTTACTTGGTCCCTCCCATGAGTGCCCAGTTTAGACAGTCCACTGTATTATTTTTTTAATAATAAATTTTCGTCAGAGAACAGGATATGGGTCATGGTATTTGTAAATTGTGAAATTATTAAAATTGTTATGACTGAATACTTAAAACTAATTTGATGTGCAGTCTTTTATGTTTGGAGCGAGCAAATAAAAAGCCTAATTATAAAAAAAATTACAGAATAAAATAGTGTGACATATTAAATTATTTAAAAGATTTTGTATTGTTTTTCTGTTTTGTAGTGTACGTTCCCGAACACTGGATCGAGGATCATGTTGTTTGTTGGTGGACCTTGCACTCAGGGACCAGGAATAGTTGTTGGAGATGAGCTGAAATTTCCTATCCGATCTCACCATGACATTGAGAAAGACAATTGCAAATATATGAAGAAAGCGATGAAGGTAATCCTTTCAATGCATTATAAAATTTCAAGCATCCAGCATTATATAAAATAAAAATAATAAGTTATGATCCATACAATTAGCCAGCAATATGCATTGATTGATTGAAATATACTATGTGTACATAATTATGTTCTTAATAATAATGAGAATGAGTCACATAAAGTCACATGTAAAGTGGTAGCAGGACTTTATAGGAATGGGTTTTTTTTATAAACAGAAAAAAAGAACCACATCACTTAAATCCCTGATAGTAAAGTTTGTTTTGTTTAATGACGCCACAGGAGCACATTAATTTTTTATCTTATCATCGGCTATTGGACATCATGCGTAATGTAATTTTGACACATTTCCCACAGTACATATCACAGTCTTTGATGAACCATTTGTGGTGCATTAGTTGGAATGGAAAATCGTCCCTACTGCTGATGGGTCCACTGAGAAGGATTGATCAGACAACCGACTGCTTCAAATATGGGCATGCTACCGAATGAGCTACATCCTGCTCCCTAAAGCCCTCATAGATTGCCTGAATTTCTTTCTCAGGAGACAAATTAAAATTCACGATTACATGACAAATTCAAACTCACAAAATATTTTGGCTGTGCTATAAATGATATTAAAATGTCAAACAAAAAACCCCACTGATATTAAATATTTTTGTTTTCAGTTTTATGAGAGTTTGTCCAACAGAACGGCGACAAATGGTCATGTTATTGATATATTCAGCTGTTGTCTAGATCAAACAGGACTACACGAAATGAAATTCTGTCAAAAACATACAGGGTAAGTTTATTATCTGTTAATGTAGCTCAGTCGATAGCGTGCCCGGCTTTGAAGCAGTCGGTTGTCAGATCGATCCTTCTCAGTGGACCCAGCTGCAGTCAGGGCTATTTTCCATTCCAACCA
>JAUTWP010162830.1:0-21332 GCA_033042655.1 Cyathermia naticoides
GCTGAGATAGACAAAAAAGTGAAAGAAGCACTTGGTTTTGGTGAATCACTTACTGTAGATGAAAGTGAAATGCAAGAGTAAATTACAAAAGTGTAGAGTATCACTCTACACTTTAAGGTAAAATAGTTTATACTGTTACTAATTCAATACTAAGGATTAGTGATGGCATACAAAATGAAAGAACTAATGGCTCTGAGTGATGAGAGCAAATCAACGATACTGTACTACATAAAAGAGGGACTACTCCCCGAACCTTCTAAACCTAAGCCCAATGTACACCTTTATGATGAGTCTTGTGTACAGATACTCAAATTTATCAAATATCTACAACATAACTTTTCTTACTCCATAGCAGAGATACAAAGTATTTTCAAAGACAACACCTTTGACCTTGATGGAAGTTTTGAGATGATGGTACGTTCACTTGAACTCATCTCTGGAGGACGCGACAATAAATGGTATACAAAAAAAGAGTTTTTAGTACTCCTTTCAATGAGTGAGAATAAACTCAAAGAGTATCAACATAAAGGCTATCTTTTTGAGAGAGCAAAAGGTTTTTCTACAAAAGAGATAGAGATAGCAGAAATCTTAGAACGTGCAGAATCTTTAGGGCTAGACTGGTCTCTTTTAGATGCCTATGTCTCTGATGCAAAGATACTTGCACAAAAAGAAAACAGTGTCGGGGCAGAACTCTTAAAAGATGATGCGCAAACGCACAATGCACGTTATGAATTGCTCTTTGATCTCATCTTAACCCTTAAACCGTATATTCTCAATATGCATACCGTACAAGCACATCAAAAAAATATTGCTAAGGATAGCTAATGAAATCACTCTTTAAAATACAAGGCTTTACTCCCTATATATTTATTATCTTTCTAAATGCCATGACTGATTTAGGGCATAAAATTATTTTACAAAATACAATTTTTAAAGCCTATGATGGCTCAGAACTTATTGTTCTAACAGCTGTGGTAAATGCGCTTATCCTTTTACCATTTATTTTTCTTTTTTCTCCAGCGGGATATATATCAGATAAATATCCTAAAACAAAGGTCATAGAATACGCATCTGCAGCGGCTATTGGCATTACCTCCCTTATTTTAATTTCGTATTATATGGGATGGTTTTGGGTAGCGTTTGGGCTTACTTTTGTGCTCGCAGCACAGAGTGCCATTTACTCTCCTGCAAAGTATGGACTCATCAAAGAGATGACAGGCAATGAAAAACTGGCTCAAGCCAATGCATTGGTACAGGCAGTGACGATTGTCTCTATTTTAGCAGGAGCAGTGATTTACTCTATGTTTTTTGAGAGTCTATTGCAAGATAAGACTATAGTTCCCTCAGAGATTTTGACCTATATTGCACCACTTGGTTATCTATTGATAGCCGCCAGTATTGTAGAGTTTTTATTGGCACGTAAATTGGTTGCACAATTTAAGCATCAGTCTACAGATAACACATTAGTATTTGAAGCAAAAAAGTATCAAAATCTTGAGTATTTAAAATCAAATATTGCTGTACTCAAAGGCAATAAAGCTGTATGGCTCAGTATCTTGGGACTCTCAGTACTTTGGGGCGTTTCTCAAGTCGTGCTAGCAGTATTTGGGGAACACTTAAAAAGTAAACTTGGCATCACAGATACTGTCACCGCACAAGGACTACTCGCACTCTCAGGCATAGGTATGGTCGTGGGTTCGATGTATGCAGGGCGTGTCAGTAAAAACTACATTGAGACAGGCATCATCCCCCTCGGTGCGTTGGGTGTTGCTATAACACTCTATACGATTCCCTCATTGACAGCATTGTGGTCTTTAGGTTTAACACTCTTTATCTTTGGGGTCTCTTCAGGACTCTTTTTAGTACCGCTTAATGCCATTATACAGTTTGCTACACCTTCACAGATACTAGGTAAAGTGCTTGCAGGTAATAACTTTGTGCAAAATGTGAGTATGTTTTTATTTTTACTGCTCACCGCACTTTTTGGGTATTTTAACTTAGGGGCAACGGGGCTATTTTATATCATCGCAACCATTGCATTTATAGGGTTAGGGTATACGCTTATTAAGCTACCACAGTCACTCGTGCGTTATGTGGTGCGTATGCTTATAGGCTTCAAGTATGACTTAAGTGTGGAAGGGCTCAAAAATATAGAAGCGAACGATAAAGGTGTCCTACTTTTAGGTAACCATGTCTCCTTTTTAGACTGGGCTATTTTACAAATGGCTTACCCTAAGCAGATACGTTTTGTGATGGAGAGAAGCTATTATGAAAAGTGGTATCTCAAACCATTTTTAGACTTTTTTAAAGTCATTCCCATCTCTAGTCGTGGTAGTAAAGGGGCACTTTTACAAGTAAGTGAAGCACTCAATCGTGGTGAGACTGTGGCACTCTTTCCCGAAGGGCACCTCTCACGTAATGGACATTTAGGGGCTTTTCAAAGAGGCTTCGAAGTCGCAACCAAAGAAGCAGAAAATGCTCTCATCGTACCTTTTTACCTTAGGGGACTCTGGGAAGATAACTTCTCTTATGCATCTCAAAAAATGAAACGAAGTAAGAGTAAAGACATCTCTGTGAGTTTTGGTTCCCCTATAGATGTACATAGCTCTGCATCTGAGGTTAAAAAATCTGTTTTTGACCTTTCAGTACAGAGTTGGAAAGTGTATGCAGAAACTTTACCTACCTTACAAAAAGCATGGATGGAGACTACCAAAGAAGTAGGTTCTAAACTTTGTATGGCAGACTCTACAGGTGTGGAGGTTAATGGAAACCGTTTTATTACAGGTACACTGATGATTGCAAATACTATTAAAAATAGACTTAAAGGAAGTCAAAACATTGGTGTGTTACTTCCTACCTCAGTGGGTGGTTCTATGGGGAATATGGCATTACTTACACTAGGTAAAACAGTAGTAAACCTTAACTACTCCAGTGGAGAAGAGAGTTTACGTCATGCACTGCGTATCGCCAATATTACCAAAGTGCTCGCATCCAAACAATTTGTCACCAAACTCAAAGCAAAAGGGTTTGATTTAACAAAAGTACTAGCTGAGGTAGAGGTGATTTACCTTGAAGAGGTACGTGAACAGATGAGCCGAGTGAAATCTGTAGTGATGCTCTTGCTGGTTAAGCTACTTCCTGCTTCTGTGCTCAGTACGCTTTTTGTGAAAGATGTACCTGTAGATGATACAGCTGCGATTTTATTTTCAAGTGGTAGTGAGGGTACACCAAAGGGTATAGAGCTTAGTCATAAAAATATGATGGGAAATATCAAACAAGCCATTACGCTCATTAATCCAAATGACAATGATGTGTTGCTAGGCACATTGCCTATTTTCCACTCGTTTGGTTTAACTGTGACAACACTACTACCTCTTATAGAAGGTATCCCCGTAGCATGCCACCCAGACCCCACAGATGGTTTTGGTATAGGGAAAATGGCAGCGAAATATGAAGCGACGATGCTCTTTGCTACGGCTACTTTCTTTAGACTCTACACACGAAACAAAAAGCTTAACCCCTTGATGTTTAAAGACTTACGTATGGTTATAGCAGGTGCGGAAAAACTTCCTCAAGAGATAAGAGATGACTTTAAAAAGAAGTTTGGGCATGACATTTATGAGGGGTATGGTGCTACTGAGACTACACCAGTAGCATCTATAAACATCCCAGACGTACTCATGCAAGACTCTTGGAAAGCACAAGTAGGACATAAAATAGGTACGGTAGGATTACCAGTACCAGGAAGTAGTTTTAAGATAGTAGACCCTGAGAGTTTTGAAGAGTTAAAAACAGGCGAAGAGGGAATGATACTCATAGGGGGAACACAAATCATGAAAGGCTACATCGGTGATGAAGAAAAAACAGCCTCGGTCATAAAAGAGCTAGATGGTATATGCTGGTATATCACAGGAGACAAAGGTCGCCTAGATGAAGATGGTTTCCTCACCATAGTTGACCGTTATAGCCGCTTTGCCAAAGTAGCAGGAGAGATGGTAAGTCTAGGACTTGTAGAGGGTGAAATAGCCAAGGTACTAGGAGAAAATGACCAAGTAGCGGTTGTGGCACTGCCTGACGTAAAAAAAGGTGAGAAGCTTGTGTTACTCTTAGAAGGTGAAGTAGAGATAGAAGATTTAAAAGAGAGTATTAAAACACTAGAGCTGAACCCTCTGTTTGTACCTAGTGAATACTATAAGGTAGAAGAACTACCTAAACTTGGTACGGGGAAGGCTGATTTTAAAGGGGCTAAGAAAGTTGCTCTTGAATTAAGTGAAAAGGCTAAATCATGAATTCATCAGTATTATGGATTATTATTTTAGGTATTTGGGTTTTTGTGTTACACAATAAGATTAAAGATTTGGAAGAAATAGTTGAGGGTTTGTTAGGCAAGGATAACCGAAAAGTACCGACAACTAAGACAGAATACTCAAAAGAAAAACTGCATATTCCTCAGCATAAAGTTTCAAGTAATGAAACTTCTATGAAAACACATTTAGAAAAAGCAAAAGTTGCACAAGAAATAGAAGTGCCAAAAGAGGAAGAGTACATAAGTACAGTCTCTCAGCTTAGAGCTTCATCTCCCACAGCTAAAGTGACAACACGCATAGTAAATCGTAAAAAAGAAGCAGAACCAGCAGAGCCATCATGGATTATGCAAATGCTTACAAACTACTTCACAGGAGGTAATCTTCTTGTACGCATAGGTGGGGTTGTCCTCTTTTTTGGTTTGGCGTTTTTAGTGAAGTATGCAGCAGAACATACGACTATTAGTATGGAAGTCAGACTAGTATTTGTAGCACTATTTGCTGTGAGTTTAATTATATTAGGTTGGAAGTTTAGAGAAAAAGAGGGAGCTTATGGACAAATACTGCAAGGGATAGGTGTAGCGACACTTTATCTTGTTATTTATGGCGCAGCTAAATTTTATACGATATTGACCTTAGATATAGCATTTATACTCATGTTTATCGTAGTAATTCTAGGATCATTTTTATCTTTACATCAAAATAGCCTACCTTTAGCACTCTTTTCTACAGCGGGTGGGTTCTTAGCACCTATCTTGACTTCTACTGGAGATGGCTCACATGTGATGTTGTTTAGTTATTATTTCTTCTTAAACTTAGGTATTTTTTTTATGGCATGGAAGCGTGTTTGGAGAGTACTAAACGTCATAGGATTCCTCTTTACTTTTGTTATAGCAACAAGTTGGGGAGTGTTGAGATATAGTCCCGAATTCTTTAGCACAACAGAGCCATTTTTGATACTTTATTTCTTTATGTATTTGACCATTACAGTTTTATTTTCACGTAAAAGTGAGGGGCATTTAGTAGATGGCACATTGTTATTTGGCTTACCTGCAACGGTATTTCCTTTACAATCATACCTTGTGTCCAATATAGAATATGGAGCAGGGTATAGTGCTTTAGTAATGGGTACAGTATATGTACTCTTGTCAAAAATACTTAATAAAGAGACTTCAAGTTCTTTGCTTTTACAAAGTTTTTTAGGTTTAGGGTTGCTCTTCTTTACTATGGCAGTACCATATTTCTTTGATGCAGATATAAGTGCCTCAATTTGGGCTATGGAGAGTGCTGCTGTCATTTGGCTATCGTTGAAGCAAGAGAGAATATATACACGTTATTTTGGTGAGTTGTTAATGTTTATCTCTGTAGGTATGTATGTGTCTACTGTATTTGGAAAAGAGATGACGTTGTCCATTTACCTAGGGTATATGATTGTGGTTATTGCCACATTCACTGCTGCCTATCAACTGCAACGCCATAGTGACAAGTTAGATATAGATAAATATTTATCTGTTATATTCTTAACATTAAGTTTTGTTGTTTGGATGCTAAGTGTTGTAGGTGTAGCACAAGCGTATGAAGCATATAGTATTATGCATAAAGTATTATTAGGATTTATCATAGGAAGCGTGTTGCTGCATATATTTGATAGGTTTTTGAAGTGGAAGTTACTGGGTATAGTACTGCAAGCTACATTACCTGTAGGAATGATATTGTATTTACTAGGTATATCAAATTTAGGTTTTGTACTTAATCCTTTTGAAGGATTAGGGGCAATTGCCTTTTTTGCTCTTATTCTTTGGCAAGTTTATTTATTGTATCACTATGATAGACGTTGGCACTATGCAAATTATTTACATATAGTGTCTCTGTGGTTTGGGGTGGCAATAATGTCATTGGAGTTGAGATACATGAGTGTATCAAATACAGGAGATACTACAATGACATTATTAGCTACAGGGGTACTCTCCTTACTTACTGTATTGGTATTGATGAAGGGAAGATGGAAGAAGCTTATAGACTTTAAATATCTTCCTCTTTACAGAAGTATTGGAGTAGGTGGTTTATTGGGTGTCTTGGGATTATGGGAAATTATTGCCTTTTTTACTACCACAGATGGACTATATCTCCCATATATCCCCATATTCAATATCTTGGACATGATGCAAATAGCAGTATTATATGTCATTTATGACTGGGTTTGGCATCACCAGCAAATTAAAGAGTGGGGTACGCCATTATATTTGTCTGTTGTTCTACTGATTTCGGTACTATTTGCTAGAGCCATGCATTATTATGGCGATATTCCTTATACTGTACAAGGTTTGTGGAGTGACTTATATTTCCAACTGGGTATTGCATTCTTATGGAGTATCTTAGTTATAGGCTCACTTCAACGCTTCAAACAACATAAATTGGATATACTAAGAAAAGGAAGCGTATGGTTAGTAGGTGGGCTAATATTGTGGAATATACAAGCATTTTCTTATGCCCCAGACTTCTTATCATTATATATTCCACTCTTTAATATCTTAGATGTAGTACAGATTATTGTTCTGGGGGCAAGTGCGTATTGGCTTTACATATTTAAAGATAGATTCGATAAACCAAATAGAAATATTTTCTATGGGGCTTCGGCGCTATTAGTAGGTATCCTTACGAGTGTAATCTTTGCAAGAGCAGTACATTATTATCAAGATGTCCCATATATGATTGGTGCTCTATGGAATAACCTTTATTTTCAAACAGGTTTATCTATATTATGGAGCGTGATAGCCATTGTCTTAATGTTGCTCTCAAAGGGCTTCAAAAATCGTCAATTATGGATAGTAGGTTTTGGTTTATTAATTGTTGTGGTATTAAAACTCTTTTTTGTGGAGTTAGCGAGTTCAGGAAGTATTGAGAGAATTATATCGTTTATCGTTGTAGGGATTTTACTCTTACTGATAGGGTATTTTGTGCCTATGCCACCAGAGAATAACCCTACATATAAAGATATATAAAAGGAACCAATATGATAAATATTGGTACTTTACTCATGGTGGACTTTTCAGATTTGACCTTAGGATTATTGTGCTGCATCTCTTTACTTTTGATAGTGTGTGTGGATTTTGTAATAAATCTTTAGAAGTCTAAGAGGTATGTGGTTTTTTACCAATACTTTTAAGAGATATCATTTATGATTTTATTGCCAAATACCGTTATAAGATATTTGGAAAAATGCAGAGTTGTCGTATGCCAAATAAGAATGAAGAGAAACTGTTTATTCCTTAAAAAGTTTTAAATTTTAGGTCGATTTTATTGACTCTACAGAGCTATCAGCAACTTTTGGATAAAATAAGAGCATTAATTATAACGTAAGGGAATATAGATGATTTTTATCGATGAAATCGTAGCAACAGAAGTGATGGACTCTAGAGGAAACCCTACAGTCAAAGTAACAGTAAGCCTTAGTGATGGTACGGTAGAGCATGCCATAGTACCAAGTGGCGCAAGTACAGGAAAACGTGAAGCACTTGAACTTCGTGATGGAGGTGAGCGTTACATGGGTAAAGGTGTATTGAAGGCATGTGAGAATGTAAATGGTGCTATTTATGATGCATTGGTAGGACTTAGCCCTTTTAATCAAGCGGAGATTGATCTTACAATGAAAGAGACAGACGGTACTGAGAACTATGGAAAATTAGGAGCCAATGCAGTGCTTGGTGTTTCTATGGCAGTAGCACGAGCAGCCGCAAAAAGTATGAAAATGCCACTTTACCGTTATCTCGGTGGGGCAAATGCAGTGGTCATGCCAGTACCTATGCTAAACATCATCAATGGTGGGGAACATGCAAATAACTCTGTGGACTTCCAGGAGTATATGGTCATGCCAGTAGGGTTTGATAGATTCTCTGAAGGGCTTAGAGCGTGTGCTGAGGTGTATCATAACCTTAAAAAAATCATCGACGAGATGGGTGAGAGTACAGCTGTGGGTGATGAAGGTGGGTTTGCTCCAAACTTAAAGTCGAATGAGGAACCTATCCAAGTCATTATAAAGGCGATTGAAAAAGCAGGATACAAGCCAGGAGAGCAGATTGCTATCGCACTAGATGTGGCAGCTTCTGAACTTATCAATGATAAAGGACTCTATGTACTTAAATCAGAAAATAGGGAGCTTACTTCAGCAGAGCTTACTGAATACTATGCTGATATGTGTGGAAAATATCCTATTGTTTCTATTGAGGATGGCTTAAGTGAAGACGATTGGGATGGTTGGAAGTATCATACCGAAGTACTTGGTGATAAAGTGCAGCTTGTAGGCGATGACTTATTTGTAACAAATGTGGCTATTCTTTCTGAGGGTATTGAAAAAGATATCGCAAACTCTATTCTTATTAAGCCAAACCAAATTGGTACAGTGTCTGAGACGATGCAAACAGTACGTCTAGCACAACGTAATGGGTACAACTGTGTGATGTCTCATCGTTCTGGTGAGAGTGAAGATACATTCATTGCAGACTTTGCAGTAGCCCTTAACACAGGACAAATCAAAACGGGTTCAACAGCACGTTCAGATAGAATCGCTAAATACAACAGATTGCTTGAGATAGAAGCAGAACTAGGACAGTTTGAGTACCTTGGTACTTCACTTTTTACTAAATAAAGTGATATCATGGCAAATACGCAAGAAGTAGAAGAAATCGCTGGGTTGTCTATTAAAGCACTTTTAGTGACAGCGATAGGCATATTACTTTTTGGGGTATATGTAGGTATTTTGATTTATGGGGAAAACTCACTAACTGTTTTAAATCAGTTAAAAGAGAAAAAACAAGGACTTTTTGAAGAAGGGAAAGCATTGAAAAATGAAAACCAAAGACTTCAAAAAGAATATTTTGAATTAAAACAGTTAGAACCAAAGGAGTAAGAGATGAAAAGATATATATTGGCAATGATGGTATTGGTGACTATGGGTGCAAATGCGGAAAGTAATCCTTTTGATTTACAAAAGAATCTTCAAAAAATAGATCAAGATCAGGACGTCTTACTTTCTGCGCTGAAAGACATGGCAGATAAAAAAGAAGCACTAGAAGAAATGCAGACTCCCGTTGTGGAGACTGAAATACCAGAAGAACAAAGTACTATTGAGGATACTTCTCTTGATGAAGCAACAATGGATAAAGTCAAAGTAGTATCAGAGGTAAATAATACAAGTACTGACACTTCAAGAGTGGATGCCATTCGTGAAAAGTTAATGGCAGAAGAAGCTAGAAAAAATGAAGATGTACATACAGAAGAGACAAAAACATTAGAAATGCAACAAATAGCAGCACAAAAAGCAGAAGAAGAAAGAATAGAAAAAGTAAAAGCTGAACAGACAAAAATAGAACAAGCTAGAAAAGAACAAGCAAAGATAGAAGAAGAGAGAGTTGCTACAATACATGCACAAAAAATGGAAGAAGAGCAAGTAAAACTTGCAGCACAAAAAGCAGAAGAGGAGAGACTTGAAGTAGAAGCTTATGAAGCCAAAAGATTGGCAAAACAACAAGAAGAAGAGAAGTTAGCCAACGAAGCAAAAGCTACAGAAGAGAAGGCAAAGCATGCGGTAGTAGATATTAATATTACACGTGAAGCACTTGTGGCTAAGAAAGAAGCTGATAAAGCATACTTAGACGCAGTAAGAGAGATGGACAAAGACTAGCTTTTAGTATGTTTTGTTTGTAATACTTTGATGATAATCATTGAGATTAAAATTTCAAAGATACTTGCTAAGATGAGTTGATAATAAGTTAACAATTCTAATAACTTTGCTTCATATCCAATAGTAGCAACAGCAACCAAGAGGGTAAGAGGCATAGATAGGGAGAGTGCTATAAGTAAAGCATCTCTTGAGCCACTTATCCCCTTAAGTACAACAGCTGCAAGAATTCTAGACGCTAGCATTAAAAAAGTAATGAGAAGTGCTCCTGAGACAACACCTTCTAGTGGTAAAGCTCTTAAATCAAAAGAAGAACCCACATGAATAAAAAAGAGTGGTACTAAAAATCCAAATCCTAAACTAGACATTTTTTCTTCCAAAGCTTTTTCATGATGGAAAAATGCAGAAATAGCTACCCCTGCAATAAAAGCACCTAAAGCCAGTTCTAGTCCAAGACTTAGCATCACAGCAATAAGAATGAAGAAGAGTGACATAGAGAGTCTTATATCTTGATCAGAAGTGTCAAGTTTTGGCATGAGAACACTTTTAAATTCTGGGAACCACCAAAAAAGTAAATGCAAAAGCCTGTAGAGTAAATAGACTACAAAAATGAATAAAATCAAATACCCAAGTTTGCTTAGTAGCTCAAGACCAAAACCAGTGTTACTCGCTGCATCAAATATGGTGAGGGCTGCAATACTCCCTATTTCCCCTAATACACCAGCGATAAGTGCCAGTCTAATCCATGGTTGTTCTTTTCCATAAACTTTAGATAAAGATGCTAAAAGACCAATAGAAATAAGAGGCATTGAGATAATGACGATAGTGTTAAGATGAAAAAGTAATCCGCTTGCAATAGAAAAGAAAACCATAAGGAGCAGAAATAGTATAGATTTTTGAATGACTTCTTTAGGGCTTCTGGTAATTTGTTTTAAGTCTACTTCCATTCCCGCTAAAAACATGAGATATAAAAATCCTACTTCTGCAATGAGGTAAAAATATTCATTATGTCCTATGAGACCAAGATAGGTAAAAATAGAACCTAAGATAATTTCCACAGGAGGAATAGGTATACGCAATATTTTTGCAACAAAAGGACTCCCCCAAATGAGTAGCGAGAGTGTAAGGATGAGGGTAATGTTAGAGTGTATCACAAGAAGTAGCTACTTCGTAACCTAGGTTGGCTAACATTTTTTTATCTGTATTGGGAGCGAGCCCCTCCGTGGTTAAGTAGTTTCCGATGACCATAGCATTTGCACCAGCTTCAAACATGGCAGACTCTTTTTGGTTAAAGAGTAATTCTCTACCCCCTGCAACCATGAGTAGTTTATGCTCACCGAGGAGTGTCCTAGCTTTACGAATGATGTTAAGTGCTTCATCAAATTCTATATTGCGTGTTTTGATGGGCAATGCAGGGTTCGGATGGTAAAAATTGAGAGGCGTTGATTCTGGAGAGAGTGATGCAATAGCCTGTAACAAGGCATCTCTGTCTTCATCCTCTTCTCCCATACCAAAAATACCACCTGAACAAAGTGCCAACCCCACAGACTTGACATGTTCACATGTTTCATAACGTTCAGACCACGCATGCGTTTGGCAAATTTCACTGTAGTAACGTTCTGATGTTTCAAGATTGTGGTTATAACTGTCTATACCATGTGTTTTAAGGTAATTCAGTTGTTCTTTGTTGGCTGTACCATTACAGGCTATAAGGTTTAACCCTTCTACTTCTGCTTTGATAGCTTGTGCTGCCCGCGCAACAAAGTCTACTTTTTTGTCATCAAGCCCTTTTCCTGCAGTGACTAAACAGTAGCCTAGTGCACCATTTTTTTTTGCTATTTTTGCTTCTGAGACTATTTGTTCAATATTTTTATAATTATAACGTTCTATATTTGCATGGTAGCGTACAGATTGGGTACAAAACTTGCAATCTTCTTGGCATGTCCCAGAGAGGATATTATTAATAGCACATAGAAATATTTGTTTTGAATTAGACATTTTTTGATACTTTATTATGCGGCTTATCTAAGGTAAATAGTGTTGGTATATTCATTGTTATCGTTCTTATCATGCTCAAATTATAGCTAAAGCTTGTATTAACTAGTTTATGCAAAAAACGTTCAGTGATAATTTTTTATTTATGCTATAATTATTCACAATATAATGTGTCTACGGGGAGAACAAACGATGAGAGTTTTAATTATTGTATTGTTTTCTTTACAAATATTATGTGCGCAGGGAATAAACCAAAAAATGATTGTTTCCGCCCATCTTAAAACAGAAGATGCCGCACAAAGCCTCTATGAAATTGAAAAGTTTTTCCAAGAAAATATTGAGGCAAAGCGTTTAAAAACTAAACACCATTTGTCATTAAGTATGGAGTTACTTGAGTCCTATGTTGTGGTTACTTTAAAACCTATTACCTTAACTTCTGTCAAAAATAAATTACATTATTTACTCCAATCAAAATTTCCACAAAACTTTATAGTGGATAATAGTCAAGTGATAACAAGCCCTAAATCAATAATAAATGAAAAAGAACCTATTATTCCTGTACTTGTGAAACCAAAGAAAATAAAAGAAGTAAAGTTAGATAGATATGCGCAAGTAAAACAGTTTTGGCATGAGTTAGATAGTGAATGGCTAGGACTAATCTTTTTAGCTTTAGCAGGATTTCTTCTAGTATATAGAAGTGCAAGACAAATGTCTAAAATTAAGGCACTACAAGATGAAGTAAGTAAATATCAAACAAAAGTTGAGGGAGAGATGGATTATATGGGAGAAAAGCATGCGTAGTGTAGGGCATTATTTAGTATTACTTATCTTCTTATCTGTTATAACGATAGCAAAGATACCACAAAACTTTATTGTATTGTCTTCTGATAAGTCAAAAGATACATTGGCTATGGATGTAGGTAAGTATCATAAGGTCATGAGTGAAAGTAAAGTACTTCAAAAAGTGGAAGAGAAAGAAAAGTTTAAAACACATATTGTTACTGTAGCAGATGAATTTTTCTTAAAAATCGGCCCTTTTAAGAGTGGTGATGCTTTGGCTTTAGTTTACTTAGGAATGCGTACTACTTTTCCTAAGTCCTTTATTTTAGAAGATATTAGTCATGAAAAAAGTGTTCCCCCAAAAATAAAATATATTGAAAAAGAAGTAAAGGTTGAAAAAGAAGATCAGACTTTATGGACAGCTCTCTTTGGTTTGGCTGTCATTGGAATTCTCTCTTTATTTCTCTCTTCTAACCAACTTAAAAATCTTAATAAACAACATAAAAATATACAAGAGAGACAAACGGAGATTGAAAAAAAACAAAGTTTACTTTTGGAAAAAATGGGGGAAAAAATACAAACGGTAGCCTTGAAAAATGTAAATAGTGAAAAGAAACTTTTAGAAACTTCCTTAGAAAATATTGACGCCAAAGAAATTAAAACACATATTGGGAAAATGAAAAAATATGATGAAGATCTCTTGCGAACAACCTATGAGATGATAGATTTCTTAAAGATAAAATCAGGAAATATTGTTATCAAACAAGAGGCTTTTCAGTTAAGTAATATGCTTCATAAGCTTACAAATGCTGTGGTACCTGCACTAAAAAGTAAGAACCATACATTGCATTATAATATTCATAATAATGTGACAAGATATCTTGTCGGAGATACAGGACGAATTTTTCAAGTTTTACATAATCTTTTATCAGATATTTTGGACTATAGAGAAAAATGTGAAGTTGTCCTTAGCATAGAAATCAAAGAAGAAGAGCATCTGCTTTTTAGTATTGTCAATAAAAATCAATCTCTTACAGATGAAGAGATTGATAGATTATTTATACCAACATCTTGGGAAGAAGTACAAGATACCAATAAAGAGTTTGGCTTCTTTGTATTGAAGGAACTCATTTCAAATATGGATGGAGAATTTCTTATTGAGAGCAATAAGAAAAAAGGTACATTGTATGAGTTGTCTTTACCTTATATTCAAGATGTCGATAATAAAAGTCGTAAAGCAGAACTCAAAAAATTACTTTTGTCTAAAAAAGCCTTAGTTGTTGATAGCGATAGTCAGCATGCAGAAATTTTAATAAATATTTTAAATTCTTTTGATATTGATGTGATGTTTAAAACTTCAAATAGTTTAGCTATACAAAAACCAAATTTAGAGGGGATAGATTTTCTTATTATTAAGGCAGAAGACATTAGTCAAAAAGTGTTTAACTTCTTTAAAGATATAGATACAAAACATGATATAGATATCATCGTAATCAATAGTATTTACGAAGTTAATAATAGTATAGAGATTACTTCGTATATAGCAGATGTAGAACTTTTTAGTCCGCTTATTATTGGTGATGTTGAAGAAGCACTAAAGCAGCTATGTATTAAGAAAGAGAAAAAAAAGAAAGATATTATTCGTGAAGAGTTAAGCAATTTTAGAATTTTAGATGTTGCCAAGGTTTCAAGAACAGACTTCCAGAAATTTACAGCGAAAAAGGTTTTGATTGTAGAAGATAACTTGGTAAGTCAGCAAGTAATGAGTAGTATTCTGAGTGCATCAGAGCTAGAAGTATATAAGGTAGAAAATGGTATTCAGGCTTTACATTTCTTAGAGCAGCATGATCATATAGATTTGATTTTTATGGACATGAATATGCCTGTGATGGATGGTTTTGAAGCAACTAAAAAAATACGAAAACATTATAAACATAAAGATGTTCCTATTGTTGCAGTGACAGGACTAGGATTTAACTATGAGATGGAACAAATGGTATTGGCAGGTGTTAATGCATGTATTACTAAGCCATTTAAGGTGGGACAACTTTACCTTGCATTACAGAAATTTTTACAACAAGATGGGCTTAATGATGTCTATGTCGAAGTAAAACCTCGTATTTATACTGAAAAGAAAGATATACTGGATGTCACAAAAGGTATTCAGTATGTACGTAGTTACACCTTTTATAAAGAGATTATTTCTCAAGTGTTACTTGCATTAAGAAACTCTGATAAGTTAGTTAAAGAAATGATACAAAATGACAAATTAGATGAGTTACGTGTGTTTTGTATTGACGCAGTAGGACTTAGTGCTACTATAGGGGCAACAAGTTTTGTTGATGTTTTAAATCACATGTTACTTGCTATGAAGTCAGATGAAGATGCACTAATGGGAGAGTTTATTTTTAAATATGAGAAGCAGTGGCTTCTGCTTGAAGAAGAGATGAAACGCTATCTAAAGCGTTAAGCATCTACTTTTGTTTTACACTTGAAGCATTCATATACATCTCCAGCCTTGAGTGTCTTTTTACCCATAGTGTAGTCACACTCTGGACATTTTTTATCTACAGGTTCAAAGTTAGCAATGAACTTACATTTAGGGTAGTTTACACAACCGAAGAATTTACCACGTTTACCTTCACGCTCTTGAAGCTTTCCTCCACACTCTGGACAAGGTACAGTCAGTTCTTTAGCAGGTTCAAGTGACTTGGCATTTTTACACTTAGGATACGCAGAACAAGCAAGGAATTTACCACGCTTAGAGTTCTTTATGACCATCATCGAACCACACTTCTCACACTTTTCATCGGTCTCTTCAGGACCTTCTACTTCTGTACCATCCGTGTTCTTGGTGTACTTACATTTAGGGAAGTTTGAACAGGCGATGAACTCACCATAACGCCCTTTACGTAAAAGAAGTTCAGACTCACACTTAGGGCAGTTTTCTCCCGTAGGTATGGCAATTTTTAAAGACTTAATGTTCTTTTTACCATCTTCTACTTTTTGTAAAAATGGTGTGTAAAACTTTTTAAGTATGGTTTGCCAAGAAGTATTTCCTTCGGCTACTTCATCTAGTGTCTCTTCCATATTTGCGGTAAATCCAGAATCCACTATCTCAGGGAAGTGCTCTTCTAGCATCTCTGTAACTGTAAAGGCTATCTCAGTTGGGTGAATACGCTTTTTTTCTAGCTCTATGTACTTACGTGTTTGCAGTGTAGTCACTGTTGGTGCATAAGTACTTGGCCGACCAATGCCTAGGGACTCTAACTTCTTAATGAGACTCGCTTCATTGTAACGCGCAGGAGGCTCGGTGAAGTGCTGCTCTTGCTTGATGTCATCAAGACTTACGTCCTGTCCTTTAGTAAGGTCTGGAAGCAGTTTGTCTTTGTCTCCATGTCCTGTCACTTTGTAAAAACCATCAAAAAGAAGTTTACGCCCAGAGGCTTTAAAGGTACACTTGTCACCCTTAAAGAGTATGCTTTGTGATTCCATCTCTGCTTCGGTCATCTGACAAGCTAAGAAACGATTGTAAATGAGTCTATAAAGCTTGAGCTCATCTACTGAAAGGTAATCAGCAGCCATTTTAGCATCAAACTCAACCATGGTTGGACGTATAGCCTCATGCGCTTCTTGTGCCCCTTTAGACTTAGTCACATAAGATTTTGCCTTAGCTGGAAGGTATTTGTCTCCATAGGTGGCTTTTATGTAGTCTCTAGCAGCAGTTACAGCTTCTTTAGCAAGGTTCATAGAGTCTGTTCTCATATAGGTGATGACACCCATCGTACCTTGGTCAGTCTTTACACCCTCATAGAGCTTTTGAGCTACCATCATTGTTTTCTTTGGAGAAAATCCTAGTTGCGTTGAGGCAGCTTGCTGGAGTGTAGAAGTCATGAATGGGGGTGGTGTTTTTGTTTTACGTTTGGTTTTATCTATAGATGCTACCACAAAAGACTCAGACTTAGCAGAAGTGACTATCTCTGTAGCATCTGCTTCTGTTTTTATGGTAAGCTTGTCTATCTTTAGACCATTATAGTCATAGATGGATGCATCTATATTTTTCTCAAACATGGCATCTATAGTCCAAAATTCTTCAGGAACAAAGGCTTTGATTTCACGTTCTTTTTCTACTACAAGTTTAAGTGTAGAACTTTGTACTCTCCCTGCACTAAGACCCTTTTGGATTTTACTTGCAAGAAGAGGAGAAAGTTTATACCCCACTATGCGGTCGAGCATACGCCTAGTTTGTTGTGCATCTATAGAGTCCATGTCTAGTTTTCTAGGGTTCTCTACTGCATGAAGGATGGCAGACTTGGTAATCTCATGAAAGACAATACGTGGAAGCTCGGTAGGTTCTTTACCTATAGCCATAGCAATGTGGTAACCTATAGCCTCACCCTCACGGTCCTCATCGGTCGCGATATAAACAGTCTCTGCTTCTTTGGCGAGCTTTTTTAGCTCTTTAACGATAGGGTTCGCATCTCTAGGTATGGAGTACTTTGGAACTAAGTCTCCACTCTCATCATCTAATGTGATACCAAAGGTACTCTTAGGAAGGTCACGAATGTGCCCTTTAGACGCGATGACCTTATAGTCTTTACTTAAGAAGTTGGTAATAGTTCTTGCTTTGGCTGGTGATTCGACGATGATTAAATTTTTCATGCATACCTTACTTTAAATATATAGGATTTTTTGGCATTGTAGCACATTTGTGAATAAAAGCAATAGAAAAGTCATTTTGCTTTTGACAAAAATGTGCTATTATCTTTTATAAAAATAAATTGTTGTAGGGAAAATAATCATGAAAATACTTTTGAAAATGATGTTGATAGTGAGTACTGTGTTGCTTGTTGGTTGTGGAGGGGGAGGTACTTCTAAAGATGGAGGCAAAAATCCTTCAGGGACAATATCCTCATATATAAATAAAAAACTACCAGTGATACAAGAAAATAGTATCCCTGATATTTTATTAGACGGGAAGTCTAGCAAGTCTAAAAAACAATATAAAGAAATAGGTGAGCAAAGTTCAGGGTATACACAGTTAAAAGAAAAAGCTGCTTTCTTTTATAAAAAACAACTTCAGATGAATATGGAATTAGGCTATATGGATTCAATATGGGAACAAATAGAATCCTACTGTAAAGAAAAAGATA
Organism: Cyathermia naticoides; assembly: GCA_033042655.1. Classification (NCBI taxonomy): domain Eukaryota; kingdom Metazoa; phylum Mollusca; class Gastropoda; order Neomphalida; family Neomphalidae; genus Cyathermia; species Cyathermia naticoides. Next base: position 17,910 of record JAUTWP010162830.1, read on the forward strand.
TTTGTAATGTTCCAAATGCTGAAATAGTATTTACGTATACGAATGCTCTTTATAAACGAGATATAACACTAATTACAAAATATGAAGAGAAGACGGGTATAGAGTATCAAAATAATGGGATACTAAAAGAAGACCTAAAAACTATCATCGGGCAGTCAGTAAAACTTTCATCAGCAAAATTGGTTACAGATGATGAGGCTGAATACAAGTATGTATTAAGTACAGAACAACTAGGAGACCAAGAAGAGAATCCAAATCTAGAACGTAGTATTGTAAAATGGAATGATGACAATGATAACTATTTTATTAGAGAAGAAGTTGAGGGTACGATTGATGGAAAAAGCTCAGGGAAGCCAGATTGGACACAATTTGAATATAGTGAGAAAGATGGAGAAAAAGTTAGTATATTTGTGAGTAAAGATAACTTTTTGGGTTACGATAATGAACATTTAGAGTTTAGAGAAAAAGATGATGAAGTTCGTTTTAGACAAGATGAACCTGGAGAAAATGAACTAGAAAGTTATTACGCGGAAGGTACATTAAGTAGTACTGGTGGGAGTATGACTGTTGTGGGTGCAGGTGAGTCTACATATGAAAAATTTGATGAGAATGGATTGTTGTTATCCACAGTTAAATGTTTAGATATAGTAAAGGACTTTAATAATATACCTGAACATGCATGGTGTAGTATAAATGATCCAAGTTTAATAAAAAAGTATATTACAAAAAGTGTCTATGGTCTTGGTGCTGCTTTTGGTGATGACTTTGGTTATATTGCGTCTAGCGATAGTGATATAGTCTCAAAAAATATGATTAAGTTTGATGATAACAATACACTTTTTGCTATTATAGATTGTACTAAATTTACAGCAGACTATACAACTTCAAATAAGGGTATTATCTTTTCAAACATTGTGCGTACACCTTTAGATAACTTAATGTGTCTTGATTCAACGAATCAAGATATGTTTGAACAATTTTTGCAACAAGGTTATAACGGAGGATATGACATAGCATTTGATTTTTGGCCAATGTTTGATAATCTTGGTACTGTAACAGATTTTAATATGACACAATTTTATGACTTACTAAATGAAGGTAAGTTTGTAAATGCTCCATTAATTAATAGTGTTTTTGATATTAAGACAACTTATGACTATACTAATGTAGAGACAGGGTTGTATTTTAAATTTGAGCATAAGCCAAATATTAAAGTTGAAGATGAAAAAATTATAATCGAATTACTTGATGCAAACTTTACGGCGGAACTAGAAGTAGTAGATAGTAGACATATTAAATTTAAGAATGCCATTAGAACAAATAAAATGAATGTAATATATCCTATAGATATAAATGAAACTCCTTGTATCCCTGTTCATGAGGAAGATTGTATGGTAGATCCATATGATGCAATGTTTGATACTAAGTATGGAGAAAGAATTTTTGCAGACATCATTGAAGTATTTCTAGATGAAGTAATTGAAGTTAAGACTACAAATGGACGCTATGATAATATTATTTTTGAGGGAACTAAACTTTCCTTATTAGGAACTATAAAATCTCCCGAGCCATCTGTACCAGTTGTTATACCATTGCATTTGACTGTTGGAGAAGAAAGTAGTACTTCGGTATATAGCCCTCATGGAACTCCCATAGTTTTACTAGATGGAACAAAAGATATTACGAAGGTAAGTATTAACAAAGAAGGGAATATTGAACTTCAGGGACCAGATGCTGATTTGTTTACGTTAAGCAATAATCAACTCTCTTTTATAGCAGAGGTGAATGCAAGCAATCCTATAGATGCTAATGAAGATGGTATTTATGAATTAGAAATTAAAGCTACTGATAATGATGGGCAAACGGTACGTTATGGTGTGTGGTATAAAGTTTATATCCCTGGAACTATAATTGCAAAAGAAATACAAGACATGGCAGGTATATGGGACTTTTCAGAAGGCTATAATCGTACACATTACAAAGAAATACGCAATAATGGTGGCATACAAATATATGATTATGATGATACCAGAAAATGTTATGAAATTGTCACTAGTGCAATAGCTATTCGTAAAGGAGAAAAAGAAGCTACATTTGAAGAGTATGGGGTGAATGATATTAATGAACGTATTTACAGTAGTTTTACGGCAGAAATCTTGAATGATATATTAATTCGTACACATACTAATAACTTGAGCGAACTTCCTAAAATTAATAGAGTATCACAAACTGCAGATGAACTTTTGCAGCAAGAGTGTCCTAAGTAACTAACTAGTTTTCCTCGTTCCCACGTTGTAAACTATGTCTCTTGGCTATACAACCTGTCCTCAGGTGTAACGCATATAAACTCCAAACAACAAAACAACTCCTAAACAAATGTCACTGTAAATATGTTCCACCTCGGGAGAGGTGGAACAAGGAGGTGGTAAATGGTCAGCAGGCAAACTAAAAGACCAATGGAGTAAGACAGCTAAATGGACAGACTCTAAACAACATACACGTATAGATTATGATGTTTTAGGTCGGGTAAAAGGTAAAAGTATTGTTGATAGAAAAGCATATTATGCTACAGCTAAAAAAGGACATAGTTACCATTGGTATACATTTAAGTATGGAGATAAAAATGCACCTGCAGGAACTAAAGGTAAACTCATAGAAGCCTATGCTTCATATAAATTAAATGGACAAGACTGGCATGGGGAACGTAAAACTACAACCTACGACACCTTAGGTAGACCAAAAAGTAATAACACTTACATCTGGGGAAGAGGCAACTACCTCTCAAGCACCACATACGATGCCTACAGCCGACCAAGTACCATTACGTATCCTAACGGCTATAAGATTACCAATCATTACCAAGATGGCATACTAGACTACGTCAAAGGAAGTGATGGAAAAGTACATTACCAAATCAATGATCTCACTGCCTTTGGTGAAGTAGCAGATGCCACCTTTGGAAACAAAGTACGTACAGCCATAGGACATGACTCAGCAGGCTTCGTAGGAAGTATACTCTCAGGGCAAAATGGTTCGTACTATACAGGAAATGTACAACAAGTGCGTTACACCTATGACGGCTTAGGTAATGTACTCACCCGTAATGATGACTCTATCAATGGTAAATATCTAAGAGAGAAATTTCAGTATGATGCGATGAATAGACTCACACACTTTGATGTAATTACAGACATTACTAAAGAAGCCTTTGCAAATGCAAGAAGATATACCTATGATAAGTTAGGAAATATGACATACAAGACAGGCTATGGTAATTATACTTATGCTACAGACAAACCACATGCTGTAACTAAAGTAGGTTCAAGAAGCTACCTTTACGACGACGTAGGAAACATGACCCACCGTAACGGTGACATCATCACCTACAACCCTCTAAACAAGCCTGCCATACTTAAAAACAAA
>JAUTWP010162831.1:0-11055 GCA_033042655.1 Cyathermia naticoides
GTAGCTAGTAGGGCATCACATACCAATGAAATAAAAAAAGTAATGTTTGTTTTGTTTAACGACGCCACTGTAACACATTGATTTTTATCTTATCGGTTATTGGACATCATTCATATGGTCATTTTGACACATTTTTTAGAAGGAAACCCGCTGCCACCACATAGTCGACTCTTTTCGATAAGCAGCAAGGGATCTCCAATGAAATAATTGAAAACCTGCACGTACCCACTACATGCAGCTCCATGAAGACATGTTCTGCCTGCATCATCTGGAATGTTTATATCTGTGATTGGCATCGCCGCTCTCAGTTTGCGCACACAGTCAACAAAACCATTGAGTGCTGCCACGTGGATTGGTAGCATACCACTGCACCCTCGCCTGAAAGTGGATAAACTCAACATTAAAGGGATAGTCAAGTAAGGATTTTAAGCTTTTATACATATTCAACAACATTTAATAAACAGTTTCTTAACATGAAGCAGTATATTGGTTTATTAAAAATATTTACAGTCAAAATTGGTTTATTAAAAACATTTACAGTCAAAATGTTTTCACAAAGCACCGCCATTTTACTTCCAAAGTATGGCGTGCCTATGGTGTCATGTGATATTTTGAATTCCTTTGCGTGTCACAAGCGGGGTTGCATAACAGGAGGTGTTAGCATTCACAGTAACTAGAATCTAGTCCGAATTGGTTCTAAAGCTTGACACTGTCATTGAATCAGCTAAGGAGTATGCTGCAGTGTTGCGCTAGTGTTTTGTAACAATTCTCAAAATAGTAAACCTGGAATAAGCCTACATAAATTTTCGTTAACCAAGAAAGAATTACTAAATCGCACATGTTGTGTTCCGCACATTTGACCCTTTGCTTCATCTCTGCTGATGTAAACACCGGTTCAGACTGATACAGCTCAAAAATCTGGTCTGGTTCAACAAGTTTCATCAAAGTTTTCACTACTCCCAGAAGAAAATCTTGCACCAGAATACATTGCTGTTTGATATTATGCATTCAATTATGTAATACGGTACAATAATAAAGCCCTCTTTCTGCGTCATATCCAGTGCTAGAATCCAAGGGGAGACAACTCTTAATGACACAAAATGGCCACTTCTAGCAAGTGGGAATTATCGTTGTTTTTAATTAATTAGTAGAATTTGAACGTAGAATATGCAGTTTTTGTAAATTAAACTGTCTGTATGTGTTTTTAGCATAGATATTCATATTTTCAACTAAAAAACTTTATTTTTGGCGTTACTACTCCTTTAACAATATTTCTATATACCGGGGTATTGACAAAGCATCAACAAAATCAACAAAACCAGTGTTTACTGAAGTTCATAAGATAATTTAGCATTACTGTTAAATTACATAATGGGACAAAAGATAGCTAACACATGACATGGGTTAGATGATTAAAAATAACTAATAAGATGAATGAAGTTATTAGCAGACATATTGATCTTGTACACACAATCCAGATAAATTATATAATGACAAGAAAGTAATGGTCGACTGGAAAGTGTTAACAAATAACGAGTATTATATTAGATAAATTATGTAATACCAGTGAATTAAGGGGATAAATTGAGAAATGGGGTAAATTAAGAAATGGGGTGAAAATAGAAATGAACACAGAAATAATTATACTCGTACCACATAAAAGTAAAGTTTGCTTTAATGACGCCAATGGAGCACATTGATTTTTATCTTATCAGCGGCTATTGGACGTTATTCATATAGTAATTTTGACACATTTTTAGAGGAAACCTGCTGCCACCACATAGGCTACTCATTTTGATAAGCAGCAAGGGATCTTTTATATGCACTTTCCCCCAGACAGGACAGCACATACCACGGCCTTTGTTGAACCAGTTGTGAGCACTGATTCGAATGAATGGAAAATAGCCCAAACTGCAGATGGGTCCACTGAGAAGGATCGATCAGACGACCGACCACTTCAAAGGTGGACACGCTACCGACTGAGCCTCTTGTACCAAGTGGGATCAGCTCTATTGTCTAGCAGTGTACTAATGATCAGCTAATGAACAAAGAATTAAGAAATGTGTTGAAAATACAAATGAGGATGAATGGAATAAGTTGTGATGTCACAGAAATAATGACTCGTACCGCATGGCATCAGCTCCATTGTCTAATAGTGTACTAATGAGCAGTTCATGTCCGTGTCGAGCGGCTATATGCAGAGATGTGTTACCAGCTTTATCACAAGCATTGACCTCAGCACCTGCCACAGAAACAAATACACATGTAGCATCATCACGTCATTAAAAACATTTACATGCAAAACACATTGAATCACATTGCAAACTTCAGATTGTTATACATACTTAAACTTTAGCTAAACTAATTCAGAATATGTGATCAAGTTAAGCACTCAGAAAAAATATATAATTATACTAATAGCATAATCAAATAAGGAGTCATAGAAAAAATATTGCTGCAAAAGTTAGGTTTTTAACAAATTGCCACAGACTGAATCAAAATTGCCATCTGTGAGTCTTTCACCCATAGCCAATCATTTTTAAAATTGCAGTGGATTACAAGTTCAAGCCTTGGAGTAGAGTATTACATGTTCAAATAGTCAAAGATCAATAGCTAAACAAAATTAAAACACAATTATATTTTGTTATAGATGTAGTTGAATTCTACTGTATTTGCACAACATAAAAGTAACTTTTTTTTTAAATAACAGAGTATTTTTTACGTTACACTATCTTAATTGTGACAGAAAATATAATAATATCAAAAGAAACCAGATATAAAACCATAAAATTAAGACAGAAAATAGATAAAGCATTTAAATCAAATTAAATATAATGTATAGACTGGAAATAAATTGAAAGTATTCTAACTTTAAATAAAAAAAAAAAAAAATTGACAAAAATTCACCATGCATAACACAACATGCATTTAATTGTTGAAGTGTTGACACCAAAAACATCAAATGATGTCTAAAAATAGTTATTGCATTCATTAATTAGCTCATGCATACAAGCATACAGAACGCTAAATGGTTCTCAGTTTATTAAATAGTCAACACATTTTACACACTGTGTAATTAAAATTAAATATAATACACATGAATATTTTTAGCGAAAATTGTTAATGCAAGTATTTTGCTGGAACTGAAAACATCTTTTTTTTATTCTGACAACAGTAATAATAAGAAATTGTTGTCAGCCATATTATATGTACAGTCAAGCCTAGGTATTATATTTTATTACTATTTGATTTACAAATAATGAGTGTGCAGTTCAAAAAAACTAATTGTCATTTAAATTTGTTTCTGTTTTATATGTTTAAAATACCTTAAAATTTTCAAACTGTTTTACCTTCTATTCAGATTATATAACGGTAATTCTGAAATTTATATACATAGTGTTTTTTTTAAATCTTGTTTATGTCAATCAAACAATGTGTCAGTTTGCACATTTGGTTCTGAATCAACAGAGTAGTTAGTCCTGTGCTATTTAGCCATTGTTGAGAAGTTCAAAATAGAAAGCTCCATACATTTATTTTTAAACACTTTTTTCATTGAGGTATACCAGAAAACAAAGACTGACACTACATTTGAGGTGAATGCATTCAAACATGTAATTGAAAAGAAATTGAGTATAAAATATATGTTTGAACTGGACTGGACATTTTTTTAACGTGCCTACATCACTAAATAAGTGTTCAAGCACCGGAATTCTTCTTTCATTATTTTATTTTATATATAAATTGGGTGACACTGGTGATGCATGCTACGTTAATCTTTCATGAAAATCGTTTTGCCTAAATTTCACTTGGTCGTTTATATTTTTCCGTTCCAACCAGTGCTCCACAACTGGTTCAACAAAAGGCTGTGGTATGGTATAGCCTATAGGATCTAGGGACATTAATACATGACACTTCAAGCAACATGATATGGTATGGTATAGGATAGGGACATACAATAAATGACACTTCAAGCAACATGCAATGCTACATGGTATGGTATATGGTAGTTAACATATATAATACATAACACTTCAAGCAATGGTATGTGATATCATACAGGATAAGGATATATAATACATACATACTTCAAGCAATGGTATGTGATATCATACAGGATAGGGACATACATACTTCAAGCAATGGTATGTGATATCATACAGGATAAGGACATACTTACTTCAAGCAATGGTAAGTGATATCATACAGGATAGGATAAGGATATATAATACATACATACTTCAAGCAATGGCATGTGATATCGTACAGGATAGGGACATATAATACATGATATTTCAAGCAATGGTATGTGATGGTGTAGTATGTTATCATACATTGCATTGGTCGTATGCAAATGTTACTTCATACTCAGATGGTATGCTATCGGTTGATGGACAGATATTCAGTCAACATTATGAACATGTAACATTTTCAGGCAAGGTGTGAGGGTGGAACAGGGTGGTGGAGATATCCAAATGATACGTAATACTCCACCGTTACTTTCCAATATGTTCAATATGAACAGTTCTTCGAAGACTCAAGGAGAAAAATGCAAAGCCACTTTTGCTAAAAATTATTGAGATGAACTCTAGGTTAACACATAAGATGCAGACAGCACATTGTAAAGGGAGGTAGATAATTAATGAGATGCTTTTGAAGGCCAATGGAAACAAGCAAACACAATGAGGCGAATTTACAAAGCCTGATTTGTATAAAATATGTCACCCTCCAGAGTCAACTGGGTATTAAACGGAAAATTGTTAAAAATAAATTGAATTCTCAACATTTTTGTATTCCCAAGATAAAGTATAAAATTTAAAAATAGTATTTCCTTTTTTAAATACACCTTGTTTAAAATTCAATTTATACTGAATAAATAAAATGTCAACAAAATGGTATCTGAGCTATTTAATTTTTTAAAACTGATGTTGAATAGCTGGATAGATCATTTTAGCTCTAGTTATTTGGATACAGGTGACTTAAAGGGGCAGTCTTTAAAAAATGTTGTTTAACCATTTAGAAAATATCTTTTACGTTTGTTTGATGTGCATCATGCTCCATTTTTCTGACACAATGATCTCCTGTACCATATGTAGGTCACGTGAATAGCCCTACGATGTAGCGATGGTGGACAGCTAGCAACCCGCCCCGCCGATTTATAGTGTATTTCACGTGATCTAATTACGATACTGCAAATCGTTGCATCAGAAGAATGGAGTGTGTTGCGCATCAAACAAACGTACAAGATATATATTCTAAATGGTTAAATATTTTTTAAACCAGACATTACTACTTTAATACTGAGTTAAATGTGGATGATTACATATCAGAAAAACGTATTTCACAAAAGCAAATCAAAGATTGAAAAACTGTATAATAGTTTCATTAAAAAATAAATTCAAAATATATGAACAGAGAATTAAATGTGTTGCTTTAACACAATCATTGCATGTAAAAAAAAAACCCCACATAATTTGACACTTGGAATTTGCTACCGCATTCAACAGTGCCGACATAAAAAGTTGCGGCAAAATTATTTGTGATGGCATCTTTAACATTGTTGGATATTTACTTTATGATTATTGATTCCTACAAAATCCCATCACAAGATCATCCAAATTTCTAGGGCTGCTATAATATTAGTAACTATTGATTTGTTAATAAGAATATTTCTAATACCATAATAACTATGTAATTTGATTATAGCTGGTTGTAATGATAACTCACAGAAAATAGAATATTTTTCTTGTCTTGATTGACAGCTCGTGGATCAGGAATAGGATCGGTATGTTTTATTACACTGATGCTCTCTCCTGTAACAAACATTAATACAACATTAGTCTAGTGGTCACAGTAATGTATGTTTTATTACACTGATGCTCTCTCCTGTAACAAACATTAATACAACATTAGTCTAGTGGTCACAGTAATGTAAAAAAAGAAGTTTGTTCTATTTAATAACGCCACTGGAGCACATTGATTTTTATCATCTGCTATTAGATGTCATTCATATGGTTATTATGTCACTTATCTTTTAGAGGAAACCGCCACATAGGCTACTCTTTCTGATAAGAAGCAAGAGATCTTTTATATGCACTTTCCTGCAGATGGGACAGCACATACCACAGCCTTTGGTTAACCAGTTGTGGAGCACTGGTTGGAATGGAAAATAGCCCAAACTACAGATAGGTTCACTGAGAAGGATCGATCAGACGAACGAACGCTTCAAAGGTGGTAATAAACATCAGTCTAGCAGGTCACAATATTGTGTACACAAGTTTTCATATTAAGCTGGTGGGATCTCCAGCTACTGGGGCCTCCTGCACCAGCTACTTTTCACTCTACAGCCAAACATAATATGCATGTTTTTTGTGACTATTTCAGGGCTTTCAAATTAACCTGGCGGTGGGTGGGATCTTCAGCTACTGGGGCATCCTACGCCAGCTACTTTTTACTCAACAGCCTAACATTAATATGCATGTTTTTGTGAATATAGTTCAGGGCTTTCAAATTAAGCTGGCGGTGGGTGGGATCTCCGGCTATTGGGGCATCCAGTGCCAGCTACTTTTCATTGAACAGCCAAAAATATTAACATGCATGTTTTTTGTGACATTATTTACATGATGCCAAACATTAATAAATAAATGCATTTTGGAGAACCTTATGTCAAATCAAATAACATTTTCTATTTAGTTTGATAACACACCTTGTTCTAGCTGTCAGTCAGTTTAAGTAAATCACAGTATTATATTTTAACATGGTAGTAATCCTTCCACAAATTTCTTCAGTTACAAGCACACAACCTAACAACCTAAACAATAAAGTACTAAACACACTCGTTAGCCAATTTTTACATATATTTTTTGTGCTGGTGTGTCTTTAAATAAATAATTCTAAAAAGTAGAACGATAATAACCTATACGGAAATCCTTAAAATTGTGTGTTCACTTTTTAAGAGTTCTACTGTACATATTATACACTAACACTGTGATGTACAGGAAGAAGAAACTGATTAACTTGCCTGTTAAAATGGACTGATCTACTCTGAGGGTTGTGGAATGGACTATAGTAGTTCGGATATCTGCGGGAACTTTGTCACCAACTGAAAAACAAAACAACATACCATCAATATCTGGTTCTATTGCAGTGACGGAAATCTCACTTATCAATCTTACACCATCAAATGTACCTATCCATCAACATGTAAAACTAATTAGATACATTACGTGTGTCTTCTATCTTGGATCACTGTCCAGGACAGGGTTTTTTTAATTTATTTATTTAAGGTTGCTAATAACATGTTTGATGAACCAGTTGTGGACCACTGGTTGGAATGGAAAATGGTACAAACTGCAGCTCGGTCCACTGAGAAGGATCGATCCGACGACCGAACGCTTCAAAGGCGGGCACGCCGTCGACTGAGCTACATCCCGCTCCCTTATTTATTTCATGTTGCTAATAACATGTTGCACACATTGATTAACTTACCACACACTTCAACAATGTCACCTGGCACCAAGTTCCGTGCTTTTATCTTCTGAATACCTCTGTGATTCTGTCGGATTACTTTAGCCACTTCAGGCTCATATTCCTTCAGAGCCTCAATGGCACTCTCAGCATTACGCTCCTACAAATAAATAACAATTTTAAATCAAAATAATAAAACCAATCAATGATAAAATTAAGACATTGGAAAAATTACAAACATTCCTACCAATAACACAATTTTAAATCAAAATTACTAACACAAATCAATGATGAAATAGACATTGGAGAAATTACAGACATTCCTTCAAACAAATAACACAATTTTAAAATGTCTGTTTGATGCACACCACACTCCATTTTTCTGACGCAATGCTATGCTGCACCATATTTAGGTAACGTGAATAGTGCTACGACGTAGCAATGGCGGACAGCTGGTTACCCGCATCGCCAATTTATAGTGTATTTAACGTGATCTAATTACGATACAACAAATTGTTGCATCAGAAGAATGGAGCATGGTGCGCATCAAACAAATGTACAAGATATATTCTAAATAGTTAAATATTTAAAAAGCAACACTCCCTCTTTAAATCAAAATAATAAAACAAACAATCATGAAATAAAACGATTTAAGGCATTGGATAAATTACAGATATAATTCTCCTGTCTAGTCAAGTATATAATTATTACTAATACTGCTTATTTCTTATACACGGTAGATACTAATGTTTCTCACTGGCTTGAATAAAGCTGAACAGTATAAAAATCAATCAGCATTTGTCCTCCAACATATCGGCTCAGTAGATAATTAGTATTCGTCCTCTAGACAATTTGTTTATATAACAGCAAAGCACATTATTTTATCACTGGCTCATATGTCAAACAAATATGTATCATTGTATGGTTTACAGAAGAAAAAGTAAAGTTTGTTTTGTTTAACAATGCCACTGGAGCACATTGATTTTTATCTTATCAGTGGCTATTTGACACTTTTTTTTTAGAAGGAAATCCGCTGCTCTTTTCGATAAACTGCAAGGGAAGTTTTATATGCACTTTCCCACAGACAGGATAGCACATACCATGGATCAATCCGACGACCGAGGGGATGCTACCGACTGAACCACATCCCACTCCGGTTTATATAAAAACAAATTGCCACTATATGTATCATTCTTATCATTTGGGCTCAGATAGACTCCACCCCAAATTCTTTATATCTTTTTCCAGACAGCACAAATTACAGACTGCAATATATTAGTTGTGGATGATTGTACTCGGAAATAGCCCAGCGTATCACATTCACAACTTTACGAGGCTCTCCATCACTCTTCACCTCTTCTAGGCCAAAGAATTAAATTTACAATTGCAGCTTGCAGAGGAGCGGGATGTAGCTAGTCAGTAGCATGCCTGCCTTTGAAGCAGTCGGTCGTCGGATCGATCCTTCTCAGTGGACCCATCTGCAGTTTGGGCTATTTTCTGTTCCAACCAGTGCCCCACAACTGGTTCATCAGGCTGTGGTATGTGCTATCCTGTCTGTGGGAAAGTGCATATAAAAGATCCCTTGCTGCTTATCGAAAAGAGTAGCCTGTGGCAGCAGCGGATTTCCTAAAAAGTGTGTCAAATTACCCTATGAATGACGTCCAACAGCCGATGATAAGATAAAAATCAATGTGCTCTAGTGGCATCATTAAATAAAACAAACTTTACTTTTGTTAGCAGTGCCGCTATTTTACTTTTTTTTGTTATGTGTACTTTAAGTTTGTAAATAAGGAAATGCACTCTGACTCTTACATTAAGCAATGTGATTGTGTATGCTATAGCCGAGTGCAAATAGGTCAGTGAACTGGATATCTAGTGGTGCATGATGACCCATGTAATGTTTACATTGGTATGCTTCATGTGTTAAGTAGGTGTTAACAGTAGTTGAATAACAGGTCACCAGGTCACATGGAAAGGTCATTGCAAGTTCATGTTTGTTTATTTAACATTGCCACTAGAGCACATTGTTTTTATGTTATCTGATTTTTTATGTTATCCCTGGCTATTGGATGTCATACATATGGTCATTATGTCATATTTCTTCATAGTCTACTCTTTCCGATAAGCACCAAGGTGTCTTTTATATAGACTCTCACAGACAGAACAGCACATACCACAACGTTTGATGAACCAATTTATGGACCACTGTTTGGAACAGAAAATTGGATAGTAAAGTTTGTTTTACTTTTATTGAACAATGCCACTGAAGCACATTGATTTTTTTATCTTATCAGCATATTATGTAGTAATTTTGGCACATTTTTTCAGAAGAAAGCTATATAAGCTACTCTTAGAAATTCTTAAATTCAAACCCTGAAGCAGCAAGGGCTCTTATATGCATTTTTCCTTAGACAGTACAGTACATAGCATGGCCTTTAATGAACCAGTTACCGTATTTGACCGGGAATAAGCCCAGGGTGTGAAGGAACTCATTATTAGCCTATAGTATTAGGGTGTGGGCTTATTCATGAGCAAGGGGGTCAGTTCATAGGCAAATGAAGGACAGATACCCAGGAAGTAAACGTCAGGAATACGTACAACTACCATTACTGACCTGATTATAAGTCAACCTAACACTTTTCCCCAAAAACTGGAATAAATCTTATCAGCATCAACTGGTTCTACATCTTTTTTTATTATTATTTATACTGGTACACACTGCCTTAATTATATCAAAACATTATCAATGGTCTATGAACGATCATCATGTTACTGAGCACTGCATGTATAACCTCAATTGTTAGTTTGTTAGCTGGTTAAATCCCTCCATTATTCTAGAGCATTTAATTACACAACTGGTTCCCATAAAAACAATATGCTTATCATAAGATCAGTCTCGTTTTCACCTTGAGGTGGCAGACAACTAAATCATTTCACATTGGCCACTGTAGTCATATCTGAAAAAATTAAATATAACAAGAATTTTCCTAGCTGATTGAGATGTGTAGTAATGAACATCAGTCTTGGCCTTATATTTCAAAACTATCTGAAAACATTCCAATCCACCTAGATTTTGCAAACTTTTATGGATGACCCCTCAAAAACAGCCGTTTTACCGCTATCAGGAAGTTGTTGCATAGTGGTCATGAATTCAACCCTGCAAATCAGAAATAAATCACTATTTGTAAATACATTTTTACAGACTTGTAAACAATATGTAGAACTGTCATTCCTGCCAGAAAGAAACGTGGCACTAATTTCAGTGTACCTTTTCTTAATTTATCAAAACTATACAATTATTAAAAATGCACTTCATTCGTGTCAAACAAGGCGCTCATTTGCTGATTTAATTGTCTGCAACCTTAAGACGAGAAAAAAGATTTCATTATGAACTTCTCATTGTTCCAAAATAAAGTTTAACCATTTTCAGACAAAACACACAAACCTTCCAGTCCTACAGAGGGTGGACAAGGTGAGATAACTCTTTGAACCGTAACGTGATCAATGGTGATTGAGTAAAGTTTGTTTTGTTTAACGACGCCACTGGAACACATTGATTTTTATCATCATCAGTTATTGGACGTCATTCAT
>JAUTWP010162842.1:0-11052 GCA_033042655.1 Cyathermia naticoides
AATTTGGTGCTGTGGGATCCCAATCAACATGTATACCAAGTTTCATAAAAATTTGAGATTGTCGGGTTTAAAATATCAGTTTTTTTTGGGTGATTTGACATGGAATGACCCTTTTGCCAATTTAAAATAATATTTATCATTAGAGTTGATGCCAATTTAAAATAATATTTATCAACTTGAGTTGATGCAATTACATGTACATGTATTAAATGTTTTTATTCATTGTTATAACCAGACAATTTCTATTTATTCTGTTTGTTTTTTTACATTTTTAAAGGTATTAATGTGCAGTCCATACCAGCATATGCAAAAAGACCAAATAAGACTGTATTTATTCCACGTAAGTACACAACACATACATGTAATGGATATACTCACATGGGAAATCAAGGAATTCTCTTATACTCCTTGCACGACACTGGTGCTTTTCCATGTTTCAATAATTGCTCATTCTTCTGATGAAGTACCATGATAGGACCTCAATAAAGCAAACATCATGAAATCAACCTATTCTGAACTGAAATGTTTAACACCATATAGGTGCCAGACAGACTAGATAACTTGAGTTGACATTTTATTAGCATATGTCATCCATGTTTGAGTATGTGTATACTGTCAGTTTCCCAAATGTTAACCAGTTTCTGCCATTGCAATTTTTTACTTCTGGTTTTAATTATCCGATTGCAGAAAAAGTATATAGGGACCTGAAAATTGTAGTATATATTTAAAACAGCATATTGTTGTATGGTGTGCAGTTTCATAGCAATATCTTGTTTAGTTCCAGTATTTTTTTTTTTGGCCACCCAAATATTACCCAGTATTATTATTACTACAATGAAAACATATATGTATTTAAGAATTGATTGTAAAAAAACCAGTCTGTTCATGTCAATATGAACCAAAACACTGTGCACATTAAAGGACTCTGTGTAGTAAAACAACAGAACACAATTTCTAGTCAATTCCTATCATTTTATTTTGTTATGCAGTTTAATAATAAACTGTTTTATTTTGTTTCAGCTCCACTTAGTACAGCAACTCCCAACCCAAGAACATTACAAACAGCCGATAAGATGCCACACCCATCACATATCCCAGATCATCTTCCAGTTTTCCCAGATCCTCATACCTACATTAAAACACTGGTAAGCTGTCATTTCTGAGAAATCCTCAATTAATTTGTTTGAGAAAAAACATATTGTGCAATCACTTGTCTAGATGTTCTTAAATCTTGTTTTGCACTGCAGTTTGGGCTATTTTCCGTTACAACCAGTGGTCCGCAACTGGTTCATCAAAGCCCATGGTATGTGCTATCTGTGGGAGAATGCATATAAAACACCCCTTGCTGCTTATCAGACGAGTAACCTATGTGGTAGAAGCAGGTTTCCTCTAAAATGTTTCGTAATGACGTCCAATAGCTGATGATTAAAAGACAATAAATTATGCTCTAGTGGTGTCATTAAATAAAACAAACTTTACTTTGTTCTGCATTGTAACACTAGGCTACTGATGTTTTAACTCAGGATATTATTTAAAAGGACTAGAACCGTATTATTTCGGTTGTTTTAATTCCTTTCAAGGATTATAATTATGGAAAGTGTATACATAAGTTCAAAGTACAGATAAACCAAAATTTTGGTTAATAAAAAAATAAAAAAGTAGACTGTCTGTCAGACAGTTTACTTTTGAATTCTTTTGCAATATTCGGCTAAAGCTGGTGTGTTTTTTGGTTTCTCTATTATCATACTTACGTCGTAGAGTTTGACCACGCAAATTTCCAGACCGGTAAGTGAATAACCGATGTAGCCAACAAATTTTTTTATGTGCTTTGACGCATCAGTTAATACCTGTAAATACGGTTCTAATCCCTTTTAATTGGTTATGTGTGCATTTTTATGTAAATTTATAATTTTCTGTTACAGACACATAAAGAGCCATTCAATGAGTATCAACATGTGCGTGAAAAAGCAGCTTCACAAAAACGTGATGTAGAGAGAGCTCTGACACGATTCATTGCAAAGACAGGAGAAACACAGTGCCTTTTTAATGATGACATCAATGCATACCCATGTAAGCAATGGAGGATTCGTCACAAGTGTTTTTTAATACGGGAAATATCAACCAAGGCTTTGTTAATCTGTATTTGCCGAGCCTCTGCATAGTTATCTCCACATACGTTATTTATGTCATGGGCGTGTCCCATTGAAAACCATTAGTCATGTGATAAATTTTTATTCTATTGTCCAGGGAAGAGTTTTAACAGGTTTATATCACCAAAGTATTGTTGATCCAGTGTTTTATTTATAGTGATGTTTTAGTAGAAACCTTAGGATATATGGACATCATTCTAGTTCATTTAGAATTTAAACCATTCCAAATACTCAGTGTTAATTCTCAGATTATTTTGTGTTTATCATCACCATCATATAACTGATATTTATTCTAAACGTGTTCAGTTTTTAAATACAACAACTGTTTGTTTCAGTGATAGCCATCAAGCCTGTTGCTCTTCCATACCTCAATGCCCTTCTTCCTAAAGACCAGGACCTGGATGCTCAAGAACCCAAGGATTTGGAGGAATCAGTTACAAAACGTCCCAAAGAACCTGCTTTATTGGGAATTCTAGAATCCAAGAGCTTAATGGATTCACAGAATGACATCTCAGAGCTTCAGTCCTCTCAGATACTGTCTCAAGATTCCATGGATCCTGACATAATTGACAATCCATATTTAAGACCAGTTCGAATGCCAAAGAAAAGAAGAAGATAAAATTTTGAAATGTTATTTTTGTGTTGGAATAAAAAGCCAGTATCAGATCTTGGTCAACTGTGGTATTTGATACATTCATTTTTTTATTTTCAATAAAGACTGCTACTGATTTAAAAACAAAAAGTGCATGTAGAAAATGAGAACTTTTGAGTAGTATTAATGGCATCGGGTATTAATGGTTCATTAATCCGGTTCCTACATGCATATTCCTCCACATAGGTGGCACCCATCACAATTGTTGATTTTAATATGAAGACAGAATGTTCACCAATCTGATGAAAATACTTCAATGTCTGATTAGGGTATGATAACAGATATTTTGTAAATAGAAGACATGTGCTCCATTTAAAAGGAGGGGAATCTGTGTTCATGTCACAACAAATACTGTTATGAATTGTCTATTTATTTCATTATCTGTATATGTACAATAAATTCTTGTATTAAATCACTTTGTCGTCCTTGTTTTCTCGGTCTGAAAAAGAAGAAGTAAAGTGTCAATGGATTATAACGATCGCGTTGATAATTATTTGTTATAGAAATTAATTATATTTTCAGATATTTTTCAAGGTTTACCACTTACCTTCGAAAACAACAAAAACAAAACCCAACGAAAATGTCCCATTACATGGCAAATCTGTCATTCCTTCCCATCTCAATTTTGTTTTGAGTAACAATCATTTATTTCAACCATCCACCCTCCACCCCATTCTTTTGGATTTTCTTTTTGTAAATGTGACTACATTGATAGCAAAACAACATATTTTTTTGTTAAATCTACTAATGTATTCATTATATGAATGTTATTGCCAAAGTTCTGACCTTGATTATTTCTGGGAGCTGCTCTAATGCATTCTCGTAGGCGGGGACGTGTGGCTCTAACACCCCGCTGCCCAGTTTCATTTCCTTCACCCCGGTCTTCCCTGCTTCTCTTATCATCTTCTTGAAGTGGAACACCTGAAGAACAATTTATTACATTATTTAATTCTCAAATGTTAAATGTCATTAATAAACCATATCTATAGAGAACAATTTGGATTCATAATTCAAAATTTACTATTTGAGGTATGCGTATAAATAATATAAAATATATTACATTAATGAACATTTTAATTTTTGTTGTACACATGAAATGTTTTTAAAAAATAAGGCATGTTGGGCATACTAAATTAACTGCTACTGATACATAATTAAAATCTATCTTGTCAGAATGATTTGTCTTGAACAAGAATTAAAAATAATTGAGATACACAGATTGCAAACTCCAACTAATAAATGCCATGACATACTATAGTAGTTAGCTCATTCACTTCTTTTTTGGGGGGACAACATATATTTGTAAGTACTTATTTGTGGAAAAATGAATAGTTTAGAGAATAATTTTTAAAGGGACCAACAATTATGGTTTTCATAAACATGCTATTTTTAGACTCCCAACTCTGTAAAGTTTGTACCTGGATTTTAATAACAATAGTTAAAATATTCTTGACTAAGAGACCACAAATGAATGTTATTATGGTGTTGGAAAACAAAGATTATTTCAAAATGAACCTCTTTTTGTTCCAGCAGAGTAAATGTTGTTCCTGTTTTGCCAGCCCGTGCAGTTCGCCCCACTCTATGGATGTAGGTTTTTATGAAGGTTGGCACATCATAGGATATTACATATTTCACATTCTCTATGTCCATTCCTCTAGCCAGGGCATCAGAACAGATTAATCTGGAAAATTGAACAAAAAATTGCTTCACCTGTAGATATATTTATTTCGCTTGAAGAAGCCTAAAATGTTCTAATGGAATTTTATATTAAAAACCATTTCATTGAAAGTGTTAACTTAAGATAGTGTTGGACAAATTTTATATTAAGTATTTATTACATGCTTCAAATGTTCTTTTATTCAAATAAAACTAAAATACAGTATTTTTACTAGTAAGAATTGTTTAATGGCAGAATGATAGAAAATAACAAAATGTGAATACACTACAGCAAAATAAAGTTTATTTTGTTTAACGACGCCACTGGAACACACACTACTGCAATGTCTGATGTCCATTACTTACATGTCTATTTGACCGGCAGAAAACTTGCGAAGGATCTTACTCCTTCTAGTGGCATGAAGACCAGATGAAAATTCTTTCACTTCTATCCCACCTATCAACTTGATCAGAAGGTACAGCCTGAAACCACAACACAATGCACACATTCAATTTAATTTTTTTTATACAGGATACCTATTCATCTGGAAATATATATTATGGCAAAATTCATATTAGATTTTTTTTTAGTTCATGTAGGCTATTTCTTTCAAAATGGTAAAATGTTTATTTAAAAAAAGGCTTGTTTTTGCGAATTTATATAATGTTTAACCAAACTCCAGATAGCTATTAGGAAAATTTGGCTGACAGACACCCTGAAGTATTTGATGTGTTGAAAACATCCAAAACAATAAAATTAGTAATGATCAATTGTGAAATATGTGTGTGTCTTGTGATAACTAAAACAAGATAATTCTGCACTTTCTACTCACCTGTGTGTAGCTTGCACAGATTTTGTGAAACAGAGCACTTGTCTGAACTTGAGTGTGTGCAGGAAGTGAAGCACAACCAATGGTCTTTCAGCTTTGCTGCTCTCCATGAAATACTCCTATTAACAAACAATGAAAAATGATCGACTCGAAGGAATTATTCAGTTATAGTTTTAAATAAAAAGTAAAGTTTGTTTTATTTAATGACACCACAAGAGCACATTGGTTTTGATCTTAATCATCAGCTATTGGATGTCAAACATATGGTCATTTTGACACATTTCTTTAGAGGAAGCCCACTGCCACCACATAAGCAGCAAGGTTTTTTATATGCACTTTCCCACAAACAGGACAGCAAATATTACAGGCTTTGATGAACCAGTTGTGGACCACTGGTTGGAACAGAAAATAGCAATTATAGATAAAGAATGTGATTGTTTACATAAAGTTCCAGATTAACAGTTTTTATAATCTTCAATATCAAACACGACTACTTAGCTGATCTAGTTTACACTTGGAAATATATTGAATAAGTGGAAGCAAAATGTCAAAGTATAAAATGGTTTTGGTATATTTAGACATTAAAAAATCGATATAAAAATGTTTTATCAAAAAACAGTAAAATTATAATGAATGGGGTAGAGTAGGCCTCAAATTTAACAGCAGCAATTTTCCACCAGCGTTGTATAAATTGCCGTAGGTAAGGTGCTTTAACGGCAGCATTTCCCCCCGCCGGATGGGCCGAATAATTAGTACTGTTGGTGAGCCTTTTATTGTGTTTATTTGTTGTTTTAGTTAAGTTTTAACAAATTGCTATAGGCTGAATCAAAATTGCCGTCGGTGAGCCTTTCACTGATGGCAAAATATTTTCAAAATTGCCATGGGTCACAAATTCTTAATTTTGAGGCCTGTAGTGTGGAGGACATAGATGTAATTTTATCAAGCAGTAAATCAAACACTCACTGTCAGTCCAGCTGGTGTCGTGTATTTTCCAACAAAGTCTCCAGACATTTCTACAAAAATTTCATGAAATAAATTGAACATTAAATGTCACTACATCCTCTTGTATTTTAAATAGCAGATTGTTAAATAGAAGTGGTTGTGATATCAAAACGTAATTGCATGTACATGGCTGAAAAATATTTGAATAAGATAAACAATATATCTTATATGTACGAATGTCAAACTTCATAAATATTAGTTATAAATGTATGTACGCATCTTATTTTCTTACCATTTTCAGCTTTGTCTGAGAGATCTTGTTTGGTAGTCTTGATAACTGATGTAAACAATTTGGGTTGAAAAAGATTTAGGTTCTGTAATTTCTCAGGATTCTGGGATAATGTCGCAGAGAATAGCAGCTTTTGTAACTAAAAATCAAAATGTTACATATTAAATAGAAGACAAATGAACTTCCATGCAGCTAATGTCACTAAATTCAATGTTTTACATACATGTGACATCACAAGTTCTTTTCATCAAGGTAACATAACAAAAATATTTTAAATGTAAAAATATTTATGTTTTCAAAAATGTATTGTGAATCAACCCATTTTTGACACAAAATTACCAAATTTTGTAAACATAGCCTAATTTAATGGGAGCTCGGCGATCTCGCCATGGCGAGATAGCCGAAAATTTAATTTCCTGTTTTTGTTTCTGTTTTTGTTCAAAACATGTGTAACGATACCATTTTACAATTATTATTATGACTTAATTTCATTTTTTTCTTCTGAATAAAACAAGTATCCAGTCAACAACATTAATTGATTTTAATAACTTAAGCATTTTAAAGTATTAATAAGATATAGTTACTAGTACATTGTACATTATAATGTACACACAGCGATTTCGCCCAGCTTCAACAACAGCAGAAAAGCCTGTATGCAATATCAACCCAACCTCGGCAGACAAACTATAAACAGAGGGCTAAACAGAAACAAAAACAGGAAATTAGATTTTCGGCTATCTCACCCATGGGCGAGATCGCCGTAGAGCATTTAATGTAGTACGGTATGTCTAAACTATTCACTTGAACTTGTTTTCAATTACAAACTAATTATTTGGTGTTTTCTTGCAAATTATAAAAATTACAGTTTTGTTTAGTATAAAGATAAATTATAAATGAACAAATATAAATATGCATCAGCATATACTTACAGGTATTTGATTCTTCTGTGAACTAAAAGAGAGAAAAGAGAAAAATACATTTTATTTTGAAATGTTGATCAATTTTGATCACAGTAGAAATTTATACTAGGTCACATTCAAATTAATAAAAATGTTTTTCTACAAAAATCTTTTATAAAAATAATACTTTTTCACCAACCACTGAATAATCTCACCTTTCATAATGCTTGACACAAACAAGCATAGATCATCTAATTTTCCATGTTGTAAATTACTATTAGTATTACTCTTCTGACAAATTTTCCTTTCCAACCAGTGGTATACAACTGGTTCATCAAGGGCTGTGATATGTGCTGTCCTGTCTGTGGGAAAGTGCATACAAAACCCACCTTTCTGCTTATTGGAAAAAGTAGCCTATGTGAGGGTAGTGGGTTTCCTTTAAAAGAAATATGTAAAAATATGTATGATGTCCAATAGGTGATGATAAAATAAAAATCAATGTCCTTTAGTGACATCGTTAAATAAAACAAACTTTACTTTCTTCTGACAAAGGAAGTAAATTTTAGATAAAAATAACTTTCTCCCCTATTTTAAATACCTAGCCACAGTTATGGCCCCTGGCTTCTCTCTATAACAGCTCCCCCAGATGGTAGAATCTGACTGATACACAGCATTTTCCAATGTCTGTAACCAATCTTGCTTTATGTCCTCTATCATTCGGTCAGCTTCATCTATAACCTATTGGAAGAAAAAGAAATTCATAATAACATTAGTACTGTTAATTAACAAAGTGGCATGCAAAACAAATGGTGAAACTGTAGAACTACAATTTTCATACAAACCATTAAAATCAATTATTACCAGCACAGTGGGCCAGGTTTTTGGATGGGGTCCACCAATATTTTGCATGGTTTATTCAATGAACTGGGTTTGGTGGCACATGTGTGTGACATCTACTACCTTTTTTTTCGTATAGGATTTCTTTTATGTCTGCAATTGTGGGTGGGTGGTGTCATCGACCTCCTTACTCCACCCCTACCCACTCTGCAAAACTAGTTATTACATGTTTTTTAATTTCATGAATTGGAATTTTCAATGAAGTAAAACTACTATTTAGGGATTCAAAGGCCTTGATAATCAAAATGAAAACAAAATGTGCGTTTATCACATAAATCATTAAATTGTATACCAGAAATCTGAGATGGGTAAGATCCAGTCCACTGGTGTTATTGATGTGGTCAACAAGACGACCAGGAGTTGTTACCAAGATATCAACCAAGCTCTGGTAACCAAGGTGTCTGAAATATAATAAAATATGTTATTCTTCAGGTCAAATTGTTTAATGTCTACATTCAGAGCCAGGCTGTTATAGCAGATGCCTATCACGGGCACAGTTTATGGATTTATCCATCCACCGTGCCCAGGATAGGAATATTATTCTTATTGCTTATCACAAGAAATACTAACATAGGATACTTCAGTCTTGTCAAATAAAACTCCTTCTTTATTACAGAATTTACTCTATGAAATTGAATATGTTTTAAGTGGGTTTTTTATTATTATACTACTACTTCAGTTCAAGTGATAATGCAATTAAAAGTTGTTTTAAATTGTTCAACCTTAATATAATCATGTCATACCTTTTTTTTAACCTTTATATGAATGGGATTTTTTTTTAAACAGTAATCACACCTTCGTAAGCACTACAATATAATTATAGTTTTATCCGTAAAAAAGGGGGAAATTCTCACTTTTTCTTTACAAGCATGATTTGTTCACCTTCAAATGTCTTTTGGCCAACAAGTAGACCAACCTGAAAAAAAAAAAAAACTTATAATTACTTACATTTTTCATCAAATATGATAAAACAGACTACCGTATATCGCTGTGTATTAGCCAACTTTTTGATACAAAAATTATCTAGTCAAAGGCTGGGGTCGGCTTATCCAAGGAGTCAACATTTTTTTGGAAATGTAAAGTTAGAATAGTGACGTCACAGCTCGATCTATTGTCATTATTGTGCTCTGCATTTCCGCTTTCATAAAGGTTTAATATTGCATTGCTATTACAATTACAAAGATATTAAAATTGTATATATGTTCATCTTTAATAAATGTTGGTGTTTAAAAGTTATTTAGTAATATTTATCTGTTTAAACAACATTAAATGGTGACCGATCAAAACATTTTCGGAAAACTTCGCAGGTCACGTGTCATTACAAAACTGCTTACTAAATCGGTGAACACGTTAATTGTTCCAGCTTCATTTGTTTTGTTTGTCGGCTTGGGATTAATCGACACGGGTGGTTGGGTATGGTAGGGTATAGCCGACTAGTAATGAAAAGACCAATTAGCACAATCAACAATGCAAACAGTCACTGTTTTTAACGTCTGGCTGCAATCAAGAATGTAAGAGAATAAAACAAATGACTGAAAGGTACTGTAAGTGCTTAATACTTAGTACTTATATTTTACGAGAAATAAATTAACTGGACACCGTTTCTATAAATAGAAATTTGCTACTGCTTCCGGATAAGTTTGCTGTGACAAATGGCGTTTGAAAGCAGATGTATGCCTACTTTGTCATTTTGTAGACCACACAGACATCTGACTTGGTTAGTTTTATATATGGGGGTCGGCTTATATACAAGGTATATAATTTTAAAGCCAATTTGGAGGGTGAAACTAGGGGGTTGGCTAATGCATGGAGTCGGCTAATACACAGCAATATACGGTATATACGAGTTGAGTTTCCTGTTCAAGTCGGAGAACGCTAACAAGGAAGTGCATCTGTTGTAGCTGGAAGGTTGACAGAAGCCAAGGAAGTCCTGTCGCACCGAATAAGACAAGCACAAGCTCTTCCAGCTGAGATTGGATTATGTCACGTGTTCCTGGAACATGGCTTCCTACTTGTTAGCTCGCATTGGTGTCCTTTTGGGAAAATTTTGTGTGTAAACTGTGACTGATTTTAGATGCCAAAATGTGGAAGAAACACTGTACAATGTGCTTTCAAACTCAAAGTGTAGACAAAATACATGTAATAAATATATTGTTATTGTTTTAATCAAAGATCGATAGTCAATCATAAATGTACCAGGAACCTCAGCTAAGGTGATGGGTCATCAATTAAGGTGACAGAATCCCAATTAGTGATAAAATTAAAATGCCAGAAATTAAACAACTGCTGTGTTCAATTAAGAGGTGTCGTAATCTCTCTGCCAGATTTGGGAATAAATCGTTTTCAAGTCCTGATGTAACAAAACACCCTGAATTACCTGTCTGTTTTGAATAGTAATACAGTGGACTCTTGGCTAAACCAGACCCTTGTCAAAATTGGACCAACAATTCTGTCCCAATGTGTCCATTTAAATTTTAATGTAAATCTAACCTCTGAAAACCGGATGTTTTAGTAGTACTTGATCCCTTGGTTTTACTGTACATATCGACTTAACCAACTGCATGACTTTGTTTATAAACATATCCGCAAAAAATATTAATGTTAGTAGAAGAGAGGAAACCTGCTACCTCGACTGAGATTTGATCTCAGTATCTGAGATTTGATCTAAGTATCTACCAACCTAACCCAGCTGCAGTCTGGGCTATTTTCCGTTCCAACCAGTGCTCCACAACTGGTT
>JAUTWP010162853.1:0-11051 GCA_033042655.1 Cyathermia naticoides
CGATCGTTCTCAGTGCCAGTGGTCCAATCTGTAGTCTGGGATATTTTCCGTTCCAAACAGTGCTCTACAACTGGTTCAACAAAGGCCATGGTATGTGCTGTCCTCATTGGCGGATCTAGGGGGCCTAAATTTTTCCATTGTAAATATTTTTGGGACACTTAGGCTTGTTATTGGCCCCCCTAAATGGAATTTCTGGATCCACCTCTTGTCCTGTCTATGGGAAAGTGCATATAAAAGATCCCTTGCTTTTTATTGGAAAGAATAGCGGGTTTCCTCTAAAAGAAATGTGTCAAAAATATTAATGACCATATGAATGACATCCAATGCAATGGCCGATGATAAGATAAATATCAATGTGCTCCAGTGGTGTCATTAAATAAAACAAACTACTTTAGTTGACCGATTTCACTAATAGTTTATTTGGTGTTGGGGGTGGGATATAGCTCAGTCGGTAGCATACGCGTTTTTGAAGCAGTCTGTCATCGGATCGATCCTTCTCAGTGGACCAATCTGCAGTTTGGGCTATTTTCTGTTCAAAGCAGTGCTCCACAACTGGTTCACCAAATGCCATCGTATGTGCTGTCCTGTCTGTGGGAAAATGCATGCATATAAAAGATCCTTTGTTGCTTATCAAAAAAAAGAGTATATAACAGGGCGTCTTATATCCATGGTTATGATACTGTCCCTACTACTCAATTTTGGGTAAAACAGTCTGGAAATTTTTTCCACACATGTAACGATGTTGGTGTTTTCATTTTCAATTCCTCACATCTATTGAATACGGTAACTAAAATTAATGCTAATTTTTATAAATTAGCATTTAAAAAAATATATATTAAAAAATAATTTACCTTGTTATCATTTTTATTTTTAGGCTTCATAAATAATATACAAGTGACACATTCACAGTTCTGTCGGAGCTAGTCTGACCTAGTGACGTTTTGGCACATACTAGTAAATTATTGATACAGTCAAATCTAAACCAGATCCTTGTTGGAATCACAGGTGTCCTAAAACAATAACACTGGTAAAATACTGTGCTTGGAACAGAATGTGTACTGGGATAAGTGCCACATCAGAATTTTTTGGTTGCAAAATATTTAATAATTTGTGGATTAGACAAACATAATTTGGATTTAAAGAGATTTCTGGGTGAGACAGTGTCAGGCCATGTTGTTTAACGTCTATATTCAGAGTGATGCTGTTATAGCAGACGCAGAGAGTGTAATTTTCTGTAAACATGTTTTAATTAAACTAGTGTTGGTTGAGGCTTTAGACTTGATGATCCACAGAAAACTATAAAAACGTCATGAAGTTTCCAAGATTGTCATAATCTTGCTGCATTTGCTGTCCATTTGATGATGTCACGACTCCTGAAGTGGATGGAGTCATGGAAACCATGTTAGCAATGTCTGCCATAGCGACAGGCATGTGAGTGCCTCCATGTGGAACATACTGCTGAGAAATCTCAGAACCAACGTGTCCAGTGTTGATGTGAGAAACAACCAGAGGCTGGGAGACCTCGGTGTTTATATTTGTAGAATGAACCAGATGTTCTTGAGTGGAAACAATTTCATTCTTCATCAAACAAACTGGATGAGTGGGTTGGTTTTGAGTGAGTCGAGTTTGTGCGAGCTGAACCTGGTTAGGAGTGAGCTGAGCCTCGCTCTGAGGAAGGTGAGCTGGTCGCATCATCACAGAACTCTGCTGGGAGAAATGAGGCAGGTAGTTGGAGGACTCACTTGCTGGAAGAGGAAGTTTTCTGTGGTAGCCATGTTCTCCTGCTACAATCTGAGCTATCTTTAGTAACTCAGAATTTGCAACATCATCAGGTGTTGGGTGTTGCTGCAATGGGACTTGTGTCGGTGGCCAATCATTGCCATTATTCTTCCGTGAACGACGTTTTAATTTGGTGCTTTTAATGACGGACTGTTCAACATCATGTTTTTTTTCATGTTCTCTAAGTTTGTCTCTTCGAGTGGACTGATAGTCACACTGCATACATTTGTGGGGTCTTTCATTGTTGTGAAGACGTTCATGACGTGTGAGATGACTTTTTTCAACAAATGCCTTTCCACACTGACTACATACATGACATCGGATTCCCAGATGAGCTCTCATATGACCTTTAAGCTGACTACGCTTTGGAGTGAAATATGAACATTGTGGGAACTGACAGTGATAAACCTCTCCTGAAATAAAAACACAAGAAATTTTTATATAACTTTTGTAACTCTTAAAATAAAATAAACCAAACATTTTAGAAATCTTGCATAAGGGAAACAACCAACCAAGGGACGCCACTGGAACACATTGATTTTTATCTTATCATCGGTTATTGGACGTCATTCATAATATTATGGTCATTTTAACACACTTTTTAGAAGGAAACCCGCTTCTGCCACATAGGCTACTTTTTTGATAAGCAGCAAGGGATCTTTTATATGCACTTTTCCAGACAGAACAGTACATACCACAGCCTTTGATGAACCAGTTGAGGACCACTGGTTGAACGGAAAATAGCCCAAACTTGTTTTAATTAGTGATATTGACAAAATTAAGTGATTTAAAAAAAAAAGTTTTCACTAGTTAACTATCTCTAATAATTTCTTAATCATGGTCCAAAAATAACTGGTTGCTAATAGTTAGTTATGGAATCAAAACTTTCCACTTTTCCAACTTTGAAGCCCGTTTTCTCTGTTTTGGAGTTCTGTACATCAGTATCTTTAAATAGCCATAATTTTTTTAATGATTGGAATAAGCTTTCCAACGATATATAATTTTGAAAAATTTCACCAAGCGCCTGGTTTCAATAGAGCGAGTCACAAATTAAATACAAATCAAATCAATGTATAGTCTGATTTCAAAATCTATTATCATATTAGCTATATTTTTGAATTATAATCGATTACTCTGGTTCTGACTACATTTGACTAAGGAATGTGTCTTAATTTTAATAGCACATTTGAAATTACTAACAAGCTGGGAGTTAACTTTTTTGCAATGTAAAAGATAATTGGTATCACTGTGATAAGTTTTTCTTGATACTAATATTAAAATTAATTTTGTTCTGTTTTAGTTGATGGAGATGACTGGAAAGACCCAGGATGCAGTAGCTATTGCGCTACATGACTGTGACAATGAGTTGGGACGAGCAGCACTAATGCTGCTTGAAGGCGAGGATGAATCGGTAAAAATCCATATTCTGTCTAGACTTGGTCGAGAGTAAATCATTTTAAAATAGTCCAGTCTTAATTACCTTGGCATAAGCGATTCGTTGACGATGCAATAGTTTTGTAACTATAAGATTACTATATCCATGTGTGGGCTTCCTTTCTTTTTATTTATCAATTTATACAAAAGATAAAGATTACAAAAAACAATACGATACAATCATATGTATTTTTTAGTTTTTCATAAGTAATATGGGATCATTGATCCTTTTTTTTTTTATATACTTTTAACCTGACATTTCTAAAAAAAAAAGTAAATTTATAGTCTGAATGTTAAATTAAATTGTTATTGAAACTTTCACTACATTATTTGCTTTTCTCACTCTACAATGGTGGCAACAGTGAATTACATTTTATACTGTTACTGTTATTTTGTATTGGTGTTTGTTTTAAGATTTAAATAACAAAATCTTTCAATTTTACGCCATTTGTTCTATTTCTACTTTAAATTAAATTTATTTGTAATTATTACTGAACATGTATGATAAATGTTTTTCACAAATGTGAATATATAGATTAATTTGGTATCCAAAGGGTGTTTTTCAGTGTTCTTGCTTGCCAAAAATTAAGGGGAGTGGCCTGCTCTTCCCTTACCCCCAAAAAAAAATCACACCAAAAAACAACTATTACCGACCCTATTACTTGCTGAATTAAATAAGTTTACAAACATGAAAATTCGGGTCAAAATACATTTTGTCAATTAGCAGTAGATAGCAGTCAATTTTTCTGTTGCCTTTTGCATCCCATTGGTAGGCCTACTGTATGACTTAAAATTTTTGTCATTCTTCCTTCATTGTCAGTCATTGGCTTAACAGCATAATAATTATACTTGTGAAATCACACATTGGTAACCAGCATTGAAAACAAAGACAGGAAACAGATTTAATTTGTATTTTGTATTATATTCCTACAGATTATCTAAATCGTATCATTCACAACGCTGCTGATTAGCTGTATGACATCAGGCAGCACTCAAGGCAAAAATAAAAATAGGTCAGACCATGTACATGATGAGGTGCTATTTGCAATTAATTAACTAGTAACAGCATTTTTTGTCTACTAGTAATTGACATATCGGCAACAAAATCTGCAGTGAATTAGACTTCTTACTGACGTAAACTATTGGATACTAGTAAAACGAGTTTATCAGTATTACTATTAGGTAAAATACGACAATACCACACTTCCCCTTACTATATATGAGCAACACAAATAAATTATTGTTTATGAAACTCAAATATAAGTAATAAATTAACTTTACTATTAACTGAGTATATACTGTCAAGAAATTATTAATTTCCTAAGGCTAAGATTATTTATAAAAATAATTGGATGTCACTATTCAACAAACATTATTTCTTACTATATACGATCTGATCACGTGACTGGCCTATAATGGTCACCTTTCTTTGATTGCAATGTGATTTCCCCGTTGAAAATATACAGCCAATTGTGACATCACAAAATACCAAATTGTTAATTACCCTGTTGTGTCTCACAATGAAACTGGTATTGTTTTGTTTAGTCTGAGATAACGGAGAGCTGCTAATTGACAATAGCTAATCTTATTTATTTGCAAATAGTTTATAAAAGGAAAGAAACTAGGAGGGCAACAAAACGAGAAAGGGGGGAGGTTACAAGCGGAAGGGGGGTGACAGATCGAGAAAGGGGGTCAACTGCCCCCCTTAAATGTACCAACAAGAACACTGTTTTTGGACATTTTAAAAAAGGCAATAATACTGCAAAATGTCACAGTATCACATAAATAACTGCTTATGCGAAACCTTTCTATTTTGGTGTTTTATATAAAATGTTTTAATCTTAATCTTACTATTTTGATAGCACAAGAATTTTGTTTGGACTGTGTACTGTAATTTATTGGTAGTTTCTTTTCTATTAAGTCTTTGTTCATTGGTACAAATTCACAATTATATTTTCTGGTCTGTTTATTTTCACCAGGGAGAATGGAAAGAACAAGGCAAAAAGAAAAAGAAACCAAATGCATCTGTGCCAATTCCAAAGTCAGAACCCGTGACAAATCATATATCAGACAGAACAGATACCAAACGAGATCACAGTCGTGGTGATATAGATTCATCAGACCGACCTGAGAAGCATGAACGCACTGATCATCCTCCTAGACGGGGACGGAGGCATGGAGGTCCTCCACCAAGACTTGCTCGGGGAAGAGGGAGAGAGAGAAACAATTTTAATACTGACCGAACTGAAAATGTTGAAAATGGTGGGCCTCGAGAAAATGAGAGAGAGGAAGTTGGAAGTGGTGATCAGAAATGGGATACGTTTCGTGACCGAGAGAATGGTTTTAGTAGTGGATTTGGCAGAGATAAAAGTGGCGACAGAGGACGAGGGAGGGGTCGAGGTATGTAATTTAAAACAAGTAACAGTGAAACCCTTCTAAACCAGTCAGTTTAGTACCTAAGTGTCTATTTAGTGTAAATCTAACCCTGAAAATGGGACATTTTACTTGGTCCCATGGGTGTCTGGTTTAGACAAGAGTTCACTGTACACTTGGGGTGGGGGAAACCCAACATATTTTTATTTATGATTTTATTTTATTTTAAATTAGAAAAAGAAAGAAATCTTAGCGAAAACAGTTTATTCAATTTGGGCAGTTTTCAGTGGTGATTTTTATTTCCCATTCAGGGGTTGAAAAATTATTTGAAAACCTCATTGCACAACATACTTAACTTTCAGAACACAATGTTTTCACACATCCATATTTATTAGTAAAATTTCATTTTGGCGTTACTTTTTTTGAAGAGACTGAGTATACATCAGAGTATTTATAGCTGATATTAACATCTAATATCATAGGCATAGCATTATGTACAATGCACAGTCATTTCAATTGCATTGGCCAAGTGCTTTTGAAATGCACGAGCAGCATACAAAGCACGTACATTAACACACACAATACACAAACTGTTACCACACACCTTTGCTGTGGGCAAAGTGATCGCAACTGGATTACATTGATGTTACTTGGTCCAGCCTAGAAATGAATAAAACATGATAAGAATATCATGTAGCGTACCATGAATACATAATACTAATTACAATACAATTAAAACGTTAACCGTCAATTCCAGTGGCATTGTAATAAATGTATAGTTAAAATAGAAATAGTTAAAGTATTTATTTATTTATCTATCAAGCTTGCTATTAAACATGTTATTTATTAATATTTATTATGAAATATATGTTTAAGAACTTATTTTAAACTTTTTACTATTCAAAATTACATAAATACATCATTATATCACTTATAATATTACTATAAATTATGTATTATACTGACATACTAAAAAAATCAGAAAAATATTGACCGTACTCCAATCATTAATGAGAGTCTATTTCACAATCACTTAATTTATATATAATTATATATAATATATATATTAAATACTGCATAATGTCTAATTTAAAGATAGTAATACATATATTTTAATTACTAAATAATGTCTTAATTTAAAAAAAATTACATTATATTTATATAGAAATATAAAAATATGATCTAGGCCCAACCTCACACTGACTGCAATCATTTGAAAAATAAAAACAATATCCATCAACAGAACCTCAACCCTTTCTCAAAAGGTGTAATAAATAAACTAATAGTACAAGTCTAGAACAGTATCCAATTTAAAATTAAATATCAGCAAAGTGGCATCAATTAAACTGAAAGTGAAACAGGGTGGCTGGGGAATCTATTAAAAATCCATGGAATAAATTATCAGATAGTATTAATAACTTGAATCAAGACTAGAGCAATCATTTTTAAAAATAACAGCAGACACCATGAAACGGAACCTGATCTACCTCAACTTCATCGCTAAATGGAACCGTCCAACCAATTGGAACATACCATTTCAAATCATGTGACACCTATAACGGCCCACAGAGGGGATTGTGGCGATGCAGCAGTAGACTCGACCGCCATTAGCATGCATGTCAACACATGGCTGATCAAAAATTGCTGTTGAGCAGAAGTTTCAAGCTTCAATCGTTGGTGGACAGGGGCAAATTACGTTCAATTATGGTGAAATATATATCATTGTAAAGATTTTTTCATGTATTTCTTACCTAGGGTGGTGATTTTGGAAGAATTTTGCTAAAATAGCCATCAACTTTCCCCTAAAATATCTCAGGACCTAGAGCAGATATCGCCATGCTGTTTGTACTGGCATGATTTGTAACGTCTCCTTTGATTTACTGAGAAATTTCAGCTCGCTGTGACGTCAGTAACCCTTGCGGAATTCCTGGTATTTTCCAGTCCATTCTATCGCGACAGCACTCACGGAGGGCTGACGAACTTCATAAATCATTATCTCATGAATTTTTTTTTTGATTACTTTCAGGTAAATTTGGAACACGGGGAAGAGGACGGTAAGTGACACCTGCATTTGCTTACATACAGGCTTGTACAATTCAAAAGAATTTAAATTGAAGATAGAAAAGTCTTTATTTCAAAGTTTTATAATAATCCTTGATTTTAAATATAACTTAGTAGTTGAAATGTGAGAGCATCTGTTGCGATTGTCAACATTTGTATATAAATCTCTGCTAAATGTTTAGACCCCATTTCTGACCACTATAAATGTTTCGTCTTTGTATGTCCATTTTTTTATGCAAACCATTTAATTCTATAAAATTCTCGTCTTGTGGTATTATCACACCATACATTACTTTTTAATGCTACATTTGCATATGAATTGTACATTTAAATAGAAATGTGTTAAAAAAAAGTTATCTTGCAACCTATTGTTTGTTGTAGTGGGGGAACTGGAGGCCCACCAATCTCTAGTGGAGGAAGTGGAGCTTTTACTCGAAATACTCAGAAATTTGACAAGGGTCCCCAAATTGACACATGGACCAATGAGACTGCAGTAATTGCAGACAAAGAACCAGCAGGTAGGATTTTTAGTAAATAAAAAATTATGCTTAGTACATTTTTTATCTCCTTTTTTTGTATCTTATTCCTTTCAATTCTTTTCCTAAATAATACCTTTTCTCATGCTTACAGATCTTATCATGTCGTATAATTTGTTTTAATTCAATTGTTCTATACAGTAAAGTACGCTTATAACAAACTACCGCTTATAACAAACTGCCGCTTATAACAATCTAATAATAAAGTCCCGTTTATTTCCTATACATTATCATACAATTTTTTTACATATAACGAATTATGTATAACGAATTAACTCTTACAACGAACCATATTTCTGGTCCCAAGTAGATAATTCCAGTGTAAATAAGTGTTCACATAATGAACCTTGGAGATATGTGTCACGGTCTGATTTCGTAGCTTGCTAATTTTGTATTTTCGCAACTACACGTGCGCAAAATAAACTGCAGTGATTATGTAATCGTCCTGAAATTGTATCACTTCAGTCTCGCAGAATCTGCATCAAAAAAAGTTTTAATTTAGATATGTTTTAATTGTGTATTTTGTTTAATTTTTATGCAGGGGTTCTACAATTATTTTAGAATTCACATGCCACTGGCCTGTTAAATGATGTTTAAACTTATGCCATCTATTATATATTTTGGTCTGTTTGCTGCCTTTTGAACTTGTTATTCTGCTTATTTGTATCGGTCATCCCTGATTAATACAAAATTACATTTTTAACGTTTTTTAGGATTTGGCGAGACGTGGACCGGTGATGAAAATCCTGTTTCAGAAGACTGGAATGATGACAGCTGGCAAGGCGAGGTTAGTTGAATTAGGACAGATTTATTCATCTTAAAGAGGTGTAGTCACTAAGTGAGGTTTAATTAGTACAGTGTTTTATTTTAAGTTAAATTATTTTTTTATTTTGTGGATAGGTGAATTTAAAAAGTCTGCTAGTGTAAAATGGGTTTTTATTTATGAAAGTAATTTTCATGTTTTCAATTTAACCGCGAAAATTACACTGACTAATAATACTAACAAAATCCATTTAAAAAACAAAAAACATGGATTACGATGCATTTACTCA
Source organism: Cyathermia naticoides (assembly GCA_033042655.1). NCBI lineage: Eukaryota > Metazoa > Mollusca > Gastropoda > Neomphalida > Neomphalidae > Cyathermia > Cyathermia naticoides. The sequence continues at coordinate 9,236 of JAUTWP010162853.1, forward strand.
CAAAATTTATAATGCAAACATAAAAGCATTAAATAAAAAACAAAATCACTGTATTCCACAGTGAGTAGTATGGTGTTGAAATAACAGTATATGCCAGAGTATTAATTTAGTATTTATTTTATTTATTTGTGTCCACTGAGAAAATAAAAAACCGCTAGGTTGCTGTAATTTTGATATCGTGAAAATTTACCCATTTTATGGTATGTAGCAGTGACTGCCGTTTGAGAGGTGCAATAGTGCGCATGTTTGCACAGCGTCCGTAAAACCTTTCTCGCGAGATTGAAGTTTTCATTGGTGCTATTATTCCATGTGACCAATGAAAACCCACTTTTACTAAACGTTTTAGAAGCTATTGAACTCACGTTTTTGAAAAATGTTAGACCCAAATTGTAACAGAGTTACTTCCCTTATGTAGATAATTTTCCAACATTCGTCTGGCTTGCACATGCGTGTTCAGTAAAAGTTACAGACTCGTTTTCTCATCATTTTTAACATGTAGCCCAAGTTACAGCATCAACAGGGATTTACATTTTCCGCAAAAATTACAGGCCACGGAAATAAAGGTATTTTACTGTTACAAGTAATTTGATTTTTTTAAGTTGATGATAGCGATTTTCAGCTGAAATATCACGAAATTGCGTTTAAGTTGACCCAAAGTTCAAACATTTTATAGTTTAGCATACGCCACAGACCATGTAAACAACGCAACCTTTTCTGTTCCTTGAACGTAGCAGATTAACAGTTCTTCTTTCTGGCTTTGTCAATATTTTTAATTCATTGTGTTGACATGCCATCCCCATTAATTTTCAGCCAGTGAACAAATATTGATTAAAACTATTTGATTGTTATATAATCATATTACCAGTATGGTAGTGATTACATTTTAACATAAATGTATGCTTATTTCTCAGGAGAGAAATCACTCCCCTCAAACAAAATTTAGAAGGGCTTTTTTCAGCTACTGAAGATTTTACAAACAGCAGTCACTGATGTAGAAGTTTAAGCAATGTGCTGCTTTGTCATTTAACATTTCTTTCTTTATGATTTGTCAGTTCAGATTGCAAACCAGTTATGTGGTGAATGTTATGTTCTCCACAAAAAAAAGAGTTGAAAATGTCTAGATCACAGACTGATTTTGAACACAAATGAGTAGTAACGGCAAAAATAAAGTTTTGTTTTAGTCAAAAAGATGAATATACAGGGCTCAGGCGACTAGAGCAAAAACTTCGCTTTGGTCTCGCCAAAGACACGCGAAGTCGCCCTGTGGCAGTGTGTCGGGCGACATCAGAGTCGCCTTGTAAAAACTGAGGTCACTTGTTTTGCTACAAGAGTCACCCTGGCATCCGCCAAGTTCACTAAATGTGTAAAATAAAATTAAAATATTTGCGAAAGAATTTTTAGTTTGGCGAAAACATTTGCAAGAGACTTCTATTCTCACATGTGTAACCAATTCTATTGATTGCTCCGCCTGATAGATTTGGCGCCAATAACAAGTCCGCATTATCAGTCTACTTTTGACAAGTTTAGTTTTTTCCCCATGTGATTGTCGTAAAAAGGAAAAACAAAATTATTTACAAAATTAATGTTTTCGGCAAGTTTCATTGTTAATAATAAATAGTTTGTTTACTATCTAACATGTGTCTTAATTGTATTAGTGTCAATTGAAGCTTTCTGTCGTATCGGCTGAAAGACGTTTAATGTAGGTCACGAGCCGAGGCTAATTTCGTGCGAGACAAATGTCTGATTAGGAGCAGCAATCGCACGCCTGTGTTTTGACAGCTATAGATGCCAATAAACACACAAGTTTTGTTATAAT
>JAUTWP010162864.1:0-11050 GCA_033042655.1 Cyathermia naticoides
AGTCTCTCTTACTCAATACTCATCCTATGTTTATAAATGTTAATACAAAATGTAAAACAAAGACCCTGCAGTTTTAATAAGCTATATTTTCCAGTGATAGCATAGATAACCGGCCTCCGTGACCCAGTGGTTAAGCTATCAGACGAAAAGAGTAGCCTATGTGGCTAAAAATATGTAAAAATGACCATATAATGAATGACATCCAATAAGCGACGATAAGATAAAAATCAATGTGTTCTACTGGTGTCGTTAAACAAAACAAACTTTACTTTTTGAGGCTGGTAGGTACTGAGATCGAATCTTAGTAGAAGCATGGGATTTTTAATCTCAGTAGGCCTACCGACTCTAACCGACAGTGCATGTGTGCTCTGCATGGCTCACCGACCATTATGAGGTATATATTTACTATTATCCTGTCTATGGGATGATCCATATTAAAGATCTATTGCTACTTAAGAAGTGTAAAATGTAGCAGGTATCCCCTGAAATTCAGAATATGTTTGACATCCAATAGCCGATGATAAAACAATCAATATTCTCTAGTGGAATCATTAAATAAAACGTACATTCTTTTTTTCTGTAAATACTATATTTATTATTGCGGTTTTAATTTATTTACCTTTAATTATTATATTTTATTTTTAGAATATCAGTTTGTGGTATTATTTGTTGTTTTTAAATTTAAATATTATTTCAATAATGCACTCTATGCGCTTGTCAACACTTTATTATTTATTATTGTTTTTTTTTATTTCCAGGATGCAGAAGTCAAAAGACTTCAGAAAGAGTTACTTGATTTACAGAATCCTGAGGAACTTGCTGCAGCCGGAGTTGTCTCTCCTGAAGTAGAAAATCTCAAATCAGAAAATTTAAAACTCAAGTACCAACTGAATCTTTTAAAACGAGTATGTTTAAAATTAAATAAAAAATAGTTTTCAGGGTCCTGTACACCCCTCCCCCCTCAAAAAAAAGAGTAAGACATGATCGTAACAATACTAGTTTCATATGATGAAGTCTTGTGTAAGTCTTAAATTTGCTTTGAGTTACAGGACAATTAGCACAGAAAAATATGAATTGTTCCTAAACAAACTACTGTTTATGTTAGTAATTCAATATATATGTACAATAAAGAAAAACATAATACATGTAATTAATATGAACTTTAATCTTCTCTTTTTTTTGTACAAATTATCATCTGTAAAAATAAAAAAATTAAATCAAGTTTCGTTATCAACACATTAAACCAGTACAATTTTCTGGAAGAATTCCTGTATACATTTTATTTATATTTTTCTGTTTACAGTATGTGGAACAGGAGAAGTTACATAAACGTAACCACATGGTCAGCATCTCCGGAGCTTTGGAAGACATTTTCAGGATGGCCATCTATGACGCGTTTCCTGACCTAGAGAATCCACCAGTTGTCCTCACAACTAGTAGCAAGTCAGACTACCAGTGTAACAGTGCTATGGGGATAGCTCAGGTTGATAGTCCATGTTAATTGTTATTTCAATTTAAATACAACTTCCGCGTATGAGAATAATGGTAGTGTGAGAAATATTGTTCCCATTGCCAAAATTGATAAAACAAATGATAAGTATTCGGACCTTTATAAAGAGCATTAAAACAAGTTTTAATTTACATTTATAATAATTGCTGGTAAATGTTTTGAAGTTTGATGTAGCTCAGAATTAAATTGCCATAGATTTATCAAATGCTGTGGTATGTGCTGTCATATCTGGGAAAGTGCATATGAAAATTCCTTTGATGCTTATCAGAAAGAGTAGCCTATGTGACAGCAGTGGGTTTCCTCTAAAGAAATGTGTCAGAATGATCATATGTTTGATGTACAATAGTTAATGAAAGATAAAAATCAATGTGCTCTAATGGCGTTGTTAAATAAAACAAACTTTACTTTTTAAAGTGCCAGAGGTGGTATATAAATAATATATCATTGGATCAATCTTTTTCATTTGACACGTTTGACTATTCCAGATAGATCCATGACTGTTGTAATGAAGGCAATAGTGTGTGCTGCCTGTCTAGGAACATGCATATTAAAGACCCCTTCTTGTCATTTTTTTAAAGATATACTCAGCCCTTATTAAATAGATCACATGTTTCAATTTCAATTTACTATCTATTTTGATTTTGTAGCATCTTATAATTATTGTATCTCTGTTTACAGATTTTAAAAGGACGTGGACAAAAAGCTATACCAAGGGAGGTAGCCCAAGCTATAGTGAGCAAAGTGAAGCCTTCCAAGATTTATGAAAAGGTAGTCATTATTCATAATCTGGCCTTGAAGTGTCTGATCAATTCACGCATACATAATGGAGGTGTTTTTGTTCCAGCCTCGGTACAGTGGTTAAGCTATCCGACTTGAGGCTGGTAGATACTGAAATCGAATCTCAGTCGAAGCATTGGATTTTTAATCTCCGTATCGACTCCAACCCAGAGTGAATGCTTTGCAAGGCTCAATGGGTGGGTGTAAACTCTTTCACCAACCAGTGGTTCCATAACTGGTTTGACAAAGGCCATGGTTTGTGTTATTGTGTCTGTGGGAAAGTGCATATAAAAGATCCATTGCTGCTTATTCAAAAAGAGTAGCCTCATTAGAAATATTTTTAATGTGCTTACATCACAAACATGTTCAATCACGCTCCTCCTGGGCACGGCGTCCAGCTTTCCAAATGCCCTACCCAAGACGGGAAGGACAGTTAAACAAACCAATTTGTTTTATTCAATACATGGCCAAGTGTAACAAACTTTCAAAAAGTCCCATCAGACTGGGTAACCACTTTTCTTATCATTATCTGTTTGTTTATTAATAAGCTTTTATTAATGTGTTTTCTAATACCACATTAGCTCATTTAGAATTTGAATATAGTAAGTTATTGATTGATTGAAATGTCATCCCATTTAATATACAGTGGACCAATGAACTATACCAGTTTAGACAGAGTGCTGGTATAGACAGATTTTATCCGGTATTACAGAGCTAGAACTTCTGACTTTGAAATCATGCTGGTTTACAGAGAAATCTGGATCAGATAAATGCTGGTTTAGACAGTCCACTGTATATTTTCTTTATTCCTCTTGAAATTTAATTTTTAAGTTTTTTAATTAACCATCACTATTATTTTGTTTACAAAGTTTAATTATCAGTTTGAATTTATTTTTTAATTTCAGCTTGAGGTTGCGGGACCAGGGTTTATTAACATCTTTCTGAATAAAGAATTTGTTTCTGAGTCCATGTCACATCTAATCAACAATGGTGTGAATCCTCCACCAATCTCTCAGAAACGCCGCGTTGTCGTCGACTTTTCATCTCCAAATATTGCTAAAGAGATGCATGTTGGTCATCTGAGGTAAAATTTGTTCTTTGTGCTTGTGAATTATGTTTTCAAGGTAATCCTCATTGGTATTTGTTATGTTTAAATCATTGTTTGTTATGTTTAAATCATTGTTTACTGTTTAAATCATGACACAATTCTAACTATCCATGCAAATCATAATGATAATATATGATATGATCTCATGAATCCTCTTATATCAGTTTAAATGTTGGAGTGGTAAATGTTTTATGTTTCTTCTCCTGTATTAAATAATTTTTATAAACCTCATCTTAGGCTCTAATAAAAATATTCTTCTTTTTCTTCTTTTTTCCACCAAAGTTAGCCATTATATATTTTTTTTAAACGAGCCATGGTGTTAAAAAATACCAGAATGATAAAAAAATTATTATAATTTTGAGGATTAAAAATTAATGTGTATTGTAATAAAATATTGTAAGTTACATGTGTTACATGTAGTGCACAATTTTTAAATTAATGTAAAAAACCTGCATTAGCTGAGTATACTATAGTTTTTATTATTACTAGGCTCAGCACCTTTAATGTTATAAATAATAATTATAATTTTTTATGTAGGTCAACAATTATTGGAGAGACTGTTTCGCGTCTGCTAGAGTGGGTTGGACATGATGTGTTGAGGATAAATCACCTAGGAGACTGGGGCACACAATTTGGCATGTTGATAGCTCACTTAAAAGACTGCTACCCAAACTTCTTGGAAATGCCTCCTCCCATTTCAGATCTGCAATCATTTTATAAAGTATGCTGTCTTGTACAATTTTGACATAAACAATTAATGTGTATAAAATTAGAGATCTGGAACCATATCCATGTAGAATCTGTAGCTCTTTTAACTGCATTTATCCCCAACCAGTGGATATTTTACTTGTAAGGTATAGAGAGTTAAATGCGTTTATCCTCTAACCAGTGGATATTTTACATGCGGTATAGAGAGTTAAATGTGTTTATCCTCTAACCAGTGGATATTTTACACATGAGGTATAGAGTTAAACATACATGTTTAAATTTATACATTCTTCATGCATATGGACCCTGGAGCCTTGTATAGACCATTTAAATTTAAGCATGTTTAATTCTCTATACCTAACATGCCAATATCCACTGGTTAGAGGATAAATATGGTTAAATATGTTATATGCTCTTCTTACATATGGCACCTGGAAACCAATCTAGCAATACACACAATATACAGTAGATAAATAGGCGTGGAGACAGTAGGATTTATGCACGGCTCGAATTTAAGAATTTGTAACACAGCTATTTTGAAAACATTTCGCCATCAGTGAAAGGCTCACCGACAGCAATATTGATTGAGCCTATGGCAGTTTGTTAAAACTTAACTTAAACAACAAATAAACACAATAAAAGGCTCACTGACAGCACTAATTATTAGGCCCATCCGGCAGCAAAATAATGCCGCCATTGAAGCACCTCACCTACGTCAATATATACACCAGTGGCAATTCGCACCGGTGCTGCCATTAAATTCAAGGCATGTTCATGTATTATGAATGTAAAGAGGTTTACTTGATTTTAGTTTGTATCACTACTCTTGGTTGTCACCGATTAAACAATGTTCTGGTGTGTCATTAAATATTAGTTTAAACAAATATTTGTTTCTGTTTTTGCAGCAAGCCAAGAAGAGATTTGACGAGGAAGAAGACTTCAAGAAGCGAGCGTACCAGTGTGTTGTCAAACTGCAGGCTCATGAACCCGAACATTACAAAGCCTGGCAACTCATCTACAATATCTCACGAAAAGGTTAAATTTATAACATAATTAATTAGATATAGCATGATTATGTTTTATTTAGAATTTTAGAAATTTTACAACTATCTTAATGTCTTGCTCATCAACTGCTAAGTTTTATTTAGTTTCAGAAAGTTTACTATTGTTTTAATGTCTTGTACATCAACTGCTAAGTTTTATTTAGTTTCAGAAAGTTTACAATTGTTTTAATGTCTTGTACATCAACTGCTAAGTTTTATTTAGTATCAATAAGTTCATAGTTGTTTTAATGTCTTGTACGGTATATCAATTGCTATGTATTATTCAGTTTCAGAAGGTTTATGACAATTTTAATGTCTTACTCATCATTGGTATATTTTATTTAGAATTCCAGAAAGTTTATGAACGACTTGATGTTTCACTCATTGACCGAGGAGAATCGTACTATCAAGAAATGATGAAGGATGTTGTGAAATTCCTCCAAAATAAAGGTATTGTGTGTTTTCATCTTAAGTAAAATTCCAGAAATAGAATCTTCATCTAAAATATTAATAATATCTAATATGCAGCAACGGTCTCTGGAATTAATTTCGTCAATTTTACAAAAATTGGAAATGTTAACCAAAACAACACAGTTTATTAGTCAAACAAAAATGATTGCCCTTAGATGGTTTATCAATCAATGTGTAACTCAAAAGTTTTATTCCAGATTATATATGAATGGATCCTCTAAAACATCTATAAAAACGGGTGCTATTTAAACAAGGGTGCGTTATACAGTCTGGAAAATACAGTAGTTTTAGAAATTTTGATTATATTCTTTAAAAAATTCATCTTTACCATTTGATCAAATAAAACAAACATTACCTTTTTTTAGTTGTTGAGCTTGCCATAGTTGATAAATATATATCATTTTAATCTAATGGCTAATGAGTACATGTATTCATCTGTTGTCAGGTTTTCTTGAGGAGGACGAGGGTAGGAAGGTTTTGTTTGTGCCTGGTCAGTCGGTCCCGCTCACTGTGGTCAAGTCGGATGGAGGTTTCACATATGATACTTCTGACCTCGCAGCTCTCCGACAGCGACTTCTTGTTGAGAAAGCAGACTGGTTGATATACGTCGTTGATTCGGGACAGGTAGTCTTCCATTTTATTCTCTACTGGATGGGAGTGGGATGTAGCTCAGTCGGTAGCATGCTCGCCTTTGAAGCGATCAGTTGGTCATCATATCGATCCTTCTCAGTGGACCCACCTGCATTTATTTTCTGTTCCAACCAGTGCTCCACATCTGATTCATCAAAGGCTGTAGCATGTGCTGTCCTGTCTGTGGGAAAGTGCATTTAAAAGATTCCTTGCTGCTTATCAAAAAGAGTAGCTTATGTGGCAGAAATGCATTTCCTCTAAACGAAATGTGTCAAAATTACCATATGAATGATGTCCAATAGCCACTGATAAGATAAAAAATCAATGTGCTTTAGTGACGTCTTTAAATAAAACAAAACTTTACTTTCACTTTTGAACATCCTTGATTTCACTATTTTCTATATCAACCATGACTTGTGTGACAAAGGCTGTGTTATGTGTTGTCCTGTCTTTGGGAAAGTACATATAAAAAACCTGCTACTAACTAAAAAAGAGTAGCCACATTGCGTAGAGTTAGCAGGTTTCTTCTGAAGACTTTGTGTTGTGTGTTCTTTAATCAATGGCTATTAGTATTCATGTATTAATAGACATATAATATTATTTATCTTTTAGGCTCTCAATCTAAACAGTGTTTTTGAGATATATAATATTATTTCTTTTAGGCTCTCAATCTAAACAGTGTTTTTGAGATGTATAATATTATTTATCTTGTATTCTCTACATCTAAACAGTGTTTTTGAGATGTATAATATTATTTATCTTTTAGGCTCTACATCTATACAATGCAATGTTTTTGAGATGTATAATATTATTTATCTAGTATTCTCTACATCTAAACAGTGTTTTTGAGATGTATAATATTATTTATCTTTTAGGCTCTACATCTAAACAGTGTTTTTGAGGCGGCTGAGCTTGTAGGGTGGAGCAATCGTCTAACACACCGGATTGAACACATGGGTTTTGGAGTTGTGCTAGGTGAAGATAGGTAAGTCATTTCTCTCATATCTTTCACAGGTGCGTTCACTTGATGGACATAGACATATACTGACAAACAAAAGAAACTATACTAACTCTTGAGAGCCTACCAAAAAGAACCCAAAGATGTTGCATTTTGTAAAGGTTTTTTTTTATTAGAATTGTGTTTTGGCATGTTATGAACAAAATTTCATTCTCTACAGTAGTCTCTTAGAGTTTTGGTATAATTTCTTTTGGTTATCAGTGTAGAAAACAATAATTTAAAAAATATTGTTGTTGATTCTAATAATTGTTTTTAAACAATTCTTTTTCAGAGTCCTTTCTACAATTTTAACATGAACTAGTCCTGTCCAGATCACAAGTTTCTAGTTTTAATACTAATTTTATTACCATATTTGATTAATGAAATTGTGTTTCAATTGGCCTTTTTTTTAGTTTATTAATATCTGAAATTTTCTAAATATGAAACAAAATTATTTCCTGAATTGGCCCTAAATTAAAATGTTTTTCCATTTCATGTTTGTTTTACCAGATATGAAGTGATAATTATAGTGCTTATTAAGTGCTTATCAATATAATTTAACATGGTTGTTTAGTGACAGACATTGCATGCTTTTTACATTTCACATCTTATTGCTATCAAACACCCATGGTTTATTATTGGTCTTCTATACTGCATTGGATTTCATAAACTGTCCTGCTGGCATTCCACATCATTCTGACAAACTATGCTGATGACAACGATGCCAACTGTGCCGATGTTGAATAATTTAACAGTGTGCTTGCTGTTTATTCCTCTTTAATCACACACTTGTCTACTTTTTATATTCTACATGTAGTGGACTCTGTTTAAACAAAATTCACTTGGGACCAACAACATATCGTCATTGAACTAAGAAACCTCATATCTGCAATTTTGGCCATTTTTAGGTTTTTATTCCAGCAGAAGCAGAAATCTATTATTATTGTACTGTGAAAACATCCTATATGCCCAGCTAATGGAAAGCAAAGAAATGTCTTAGTTTTCTGGTTGATGAAAACCACGTATCTACCATGCTCTTAATACTTAAGAACCATTTTGTTACATTCAATCAAAACAGTATTTTTTGTCTCCTAAAAACATGCAAATTGGAGATACGAGATTTCCTTAGTTCAGCAATGATATGTCGATTTAAACAGAGTGATTTCATCTTGAGTTACAAAGCTGGATTGGCCTTTGAAATCATGTGGTTTACACAGAAATCCAGATTAGACAAATGTCAGTTTAGACAGAGTGCCAGTAAAGAAAAAATATTTTATCCTGAGTTACCGAGCTGGATGGGACTTTGAAATCGTTCTGGTTTACACAGAAATCCGGATTATAAAAATTCTTGTTCAGAGTCCAGTGTACATACATACATTGGATATGTTGATAGAAAATGTATTTAAATGTCCTCACTGGAACTGAAATGGGATGAAACATTAAAAATTATTTTCAATAAAGGTTTATAAAAAAAGGTTATCAGACCATTTTATATGCACAGGTGGCTGAAGAGTAAAGAATATGTTTTTGTTTAGTAATCCAATCTAACATTTCCTAACAATGTCACAATATGTTTTCAATTCTTTTCAGGTGTTTTTTATTATATAGAATGCATTTTAACAAATAGTTTCTGTATTAATATTATATTATTATTACATATACTTTTTTTACTGATACATGAATATTATTGTCCATTGTTTTATGGTCATTCTATACAAATATTTCTGCTTTTGACATATCGTATGCTAAAATGAGTGAAAATTTATGTGCTCTATACTTCATCATAAACAGTGGCACCATCATTCCTGTCACAGAACAGTATTTTTTTTATTCATATTATTAAAGACACACAGCTTATTAATTGGGTGCTAGAAATCTATAATCAAAGCTTGTTGCGTGTCATATGACATCTGGTTTTACTGTAATATTAATGAATCAAGTTACCTATATTTTGGACATATAATTTTCAATTATCACTGTCTGGCTCCATCAATAAGAATCAGAACATCCAGACTAATGAATAAATTTAGTGATGGAATCACATTTATACTCTACAACTGTCTACAGGATTAGATTTATAGATTGCTGCTTGCTCCACAAACAAGCGTATTACTGATATACTTAGGGGTTTTGTCATGCTTCAGATTCTGTGAAACTGAAATAGTGATCATAACCGTTTCCAGCTGTTATCACTTATAACTGATGAAAATGCTATTTTAGTTGTAGACTAAATATTATATATTCTGTATATTGTTGTGTATTAGTCAAATCCATATATACATACATATGCCGATCTATTATACTGACTTATCTCAAATTTAAGAATAAATTTTGAAGTTCAAAATACCTGACATCTAATCATATTATTCATAAATGTTTCAGTATTAAAAAATAAACAATAAGTTACTTTCTCTGCCAAGACCAAGATATACTAGTACATTACCTTTATATAGGATTAATTATATCTGCAGTACCTAGTCATAATTGATACATGTATAATCAAGATCTCAAAAAACTTACTGTGATTTTGACAAAAATAAATATGATACTGATCATTGATAGAACAGTTCTGATGTTATCTGCCTATATACATTACTTCTAACCAGAATTAAATACATCTGATAATCATTTGAAGTTATCTACAAGTATACATTACAAACAGTATTAAATATATCTGATAATAATTTTATCTACAAGTATATATTACAAACAGTATTAAATAGATCTGATAATAATTTGAAGTTATCTACATGTATACATTACAAACAGTATTAAATAGATCTGATAATCATTTGAAGTTATCTACAAGTATACATTACAAACAGTATTAAATAGATCTGATAATGAATTTATCTACAAGTATACATTACAAACAGTATTAAATAGATCTGATGATGAAGTATTGACAGATAATCAATTGAATGAAGGTGGTGTATGATGTTCGTAGAGACCAGTATTGATGTATTTAATGTTCAGTGAGCAGAACACATTCTGTGGCATGTGACGACATAACGTGGCGTTTGTGCATTGATTTATGTCAAGTGTTTAATAAATCAGTTGACATTGTTAACCCGCTCAAGACAGATGATACTACTGATATCACTAATTACTGACGTCTGTCCACACCAAACACCATTACTGTAATCAATTTGTTTTTCTTCTTTCAGGAAATGTCTATTCTCAATTGTAAATTATAGTCAATTGATTTGTTTGTTTAGGTTTGTGCAGTTTGAATTATAGGTTGGGTTTGTGCAGTATGAATTATAGGTTGGGTTTGTGCCATTTGAATTATAGGTTGGGATTGTGGATTATGAATTATAGGTTGGGATTGTGGATTATGAATTATTGGTTGGGTTTGTGCAATGTGAATTTGTAAAGTATGAATTATAGATTGGGTTTGTGCAGTATGAAGTTTAGGTTCAGGCCAGTACTTTATCTTAAGTCTTTAACTCAGTCTAGACTTTATAAAGATAAAGTCCAGACTTCATATAATCTCATTTATATTTACCACAAGCGACCCAGCTTTATAAGCACCATTTTCTTGATTTAAAGTCTAAAGTCAGGACTTCAAAAGTTTTATAAGCACTGGGCCTTATGTTTGGTGATGTGTCTATTTAGTTCTGTCTAAGCTTGATGGACACTGGTGATGAGTAATGGTATTGGTACTAAGCTTGATGTTGGACATTGGTGATGAGTAATGGTATTGGTTCTAAGCTTGATGTTGGACACTGGTGATGAGTAATGGTATTGGTTCTAAGCTTGATGTTGGACACTGGTGATGAGTAATGGTATTGGTTCTAAGCTTG
>JAUTWP010162875.1:0-11049 GCA_033042655.1 Cyathermia naticoides
GATTTTTTTATCTTATCATCGGTTATTGGACGTCATTCATATGGTAATTTTGACACTTTTTAGAAGGAAACCCGCTGACCCCACATAAGCTACTCTTTTTGATAAGCAGCAAGGGATCTTTTATGCACTTTTCCATAGACAGAACAGTACATATCACGGCCTTTGATGAACCAGTTGTGGACCACTGCTTGGAACGGAAAATAGCCCAACCTGCAGCTGGTTCCACTGAGAAGGATCGATCCGACGACCGACTGCTTCAAAGGCGGTCAAACAGTTAAAGTAATTATGATCATCACAACTTTAACAAGAAGTTAACCTATTGGTGACATTGGCCTGTATTATTGTCAACATCACTGGTCGATTTAGATTAATGTATACTGATTTTCTATTTGAGTCACATCGGTCAGCAGAGACAACAGGTGTTGAATTTAATAAACAAAGAATACCATTGATCCCAAAATGATATAAACCAGCATCAGTGGCTAGGTTACCAGGAACAAAGACCATGAAACCTGACATTTCTATACATGACCGGCATCTGTGACAGTGGTTAAGTTATCGGCCGATATGTAGGCTACAGAGATCGAATCACAGTCGAGGCATGATATTTTTAATCTCAGTACAGACTCCAACCCAAAGTGAGTGCTTCAAAAGGCTCAATGAGAACATGTAACCACTTACACAGACCAGTGGTTCCATAACTGGTTTGACAAAGCCCATGGTTTGTGCTATCCGGTCTATGGGAAAGTGCAAATAAAACATCCATTGCTGGGGGTTTACTCTCTTTTACTAACATTAATATCTGTCCTTAGGAAGTCGAGCTATGTACCTATAAGAGCGTGCTTGAACATTAATTGGATATAAGCACAAAAATAAATATAACCAACCAACCATTTCTATGCATGCCATTTTCTGGAGAGATGGAGAAAAAAGGAGACAAATGGATACTCTTGGGGCGGGTTGCATCCCCGGATAGTACGGCCCTTTAACTGCTGTAGACTGACTACAAGAATACATGTACTCTTATATATTAAAATAAGACTGTCAGTTAAAATTACATGTCCACTTTGAGCCTGCAGACCAATGGACGTATGCCATCCATATGAAAGCCCACCAAGTTCATGGTCTACGTCATACTTTGATGAGAATTCTATAGGCGATACCCATGAAAAGTAGTCTTAGTCAAGATTGTTTAGGTTGTATGCACAAATCTGTTTTGAATTTGTGAATTTTACCAAAATGGTGGTTGTATCTGTAATTTTGCATTTTATGACATTATTTGGTGCATATATGAATGTGGTGTGTGACAGGGTGTACGCACGTACGTAAATACTAGGGATTACTAAAGGTGTGCGTGTGGGGTCACCCGGGTTCCCCGTAATTATTCTATTCTTTAGATTGGAAATATTTTTGGGAACGTTTGTGACATCTGGATCCGCCACCGATATATTAATGTCGAACGAGTGTTTTTGTTAAGCGAGGTGATTTAAAATAAGTACTGTATACAGTAGCATCATAATAGAACAATTACAGTAATTATTGATATTAGTTATTACATCTACATACCGACGTAATTAGGTCTAAAAGTTATTTATAACGTGCCTTATCATCGCAATGTAAAACGGGAGAAATAAATCTAGGTTGATTGTCAATAATTATTTCTCTCATCCTGCCAATAATTCATGTCTACAGGTGGTTGTAAATTTCTTTTTAATTTTCCTCCTTCCTCTCACACCTTACCAGGCTTCATTGAACACTTTTATTCGTATCTATGGCACAGGTACAAATATATAACAGTCATAACTTAACAAGCCCATCCAAGTTAAAAAGCGTATCATTTAACGTTTTCCTAACAAGTCAGTGAGCAATCTGTTCCAAGCAATGGTCATCTGAATGACACAGACACGCGTGACTACTGGTTGGAACACCGCCAAGAAAACACGATATCCTGGATGTTGAACAAATAAAACCGTGTACAACCGAGGACAACATGACAATTAAAAAACACTAAAAGGGCAAGTAGTTTTCAATTAAATGACTAATATTATATCAGTGTGTAATATTTTAATATGACAAGACTGATGGGAAATGTAGGCCCCTACAAATCAACTAACGTTTGACCTGACGTAAGAATGTATTTTGACCTTCTTACATGTAAATCGATGTAATGGTGCAACGCATTTCAATTATTGCACAACCTCATGAAACAAAAAAGTAGTTCGGGCATGTACTACATGTACAGCAATCATCTAACGCAATAGCAAATACAGTTGCAAAGAACCATACAAGGACAAACATGAGGGGGTATGACGATTAGGCAAACCATATTAATCAAATATGAGAGGGGGTATGACGATTAGGCAAACCATATTAATCCCAAACTTAATTTCCACATAGTAAGTTGGTTATACTTTTTTGTACTTAGTTTTTGTGCTTACAATTTACATCCAATTAAGGTTGAAGCTCGCTGTCACGGGCATAGTTGAGCTTACTAAGCCATCTGAACAGGACAGGTATTATTATGTTAGTAGAAGAGAGAAAACCTGCTACCACCACACTAGTGGCCACTCTTCAGTAACCACCGATGGATCCTTTATATGCATTTTCCCTCATTCAGGATAGCACAAACCAGTTATGGAACTACTGGTCGATTAAGGTTTACACCTTCCCATTGAGACTTGCAGAGCATTCTAGGTTGGAGCCGGTACAGAGATTAAAAATCATATACCTCGACCAAGATTCAATCTCAGTACCTACCAGCCAACACCAAATGAATTTGGGTAGTTGCAACCAACCAACGTTTTCAAAACTAACTTGAAGCTATTAAAAAGGTATTGTCATTTCAAATCAAAATCTTGTCACTGTTCAGTCATGTTTTCACCACTTCAACATACAGTATACATAACCTTTTAAAATCTTAAGCAGGTCATAATGACCCAAACGTAGTTAGGGTGAATTGCACACAGAAATGCTTATTAGTGGAGCATACACTTATTCACCCAACACCTGCACTACAGTACGAGCTGACACTTAACAGTGAATTATTATACATTATAATGCAGTTATAAAAACTAATTGGTTCTACCCAAATTCAAATACTTAATGAGTAGTAATAGTGATATATTAAGTTTTCAGTTTTAAGGACAATTATAAATCTTCCTCTGTCAAAGCTTATCAATACATCAATCACTTTTCAGCATGAACTAAATTTAGGTGATTCGGATTGATAATGGGCCCTTATAAGCTATATAGATTAACAATTAAAACCTAAATCGATAAAAAATTAAATTATCTGTACTTATAAGACTTGCAGAATGTTAGAAACAGGTTATTATTTAGTACAACAATTAAAGGAGTATTTTAATAAACAAAAAATTACATTCTACGTACACACCTGTATGAACCGATTGACTGAAGGGGATAATGCACTTTCAACGGTAATCAATAATGCAAATCTGTTTGAAAATTGTTTTAAAAAAAAAAGAGTAAATAAATAATAATGAAGCATTAACGTTTACTCTATGCTCATAATTCAAACCACTCCTACTTCTTAAAAGATGTTTTGTCCGGGTTTTTCTAAACTGCCGGTCTGTTTAATGTACTGTAGTGTAATGACAGACAAGACACGCCCTTCCTTAGTTACTTTCAAGCTATAAAATGCTAATGTCAGACAGGTAGACTAGTGCGAATGACTGAATTGAGCCTGACCTAGAATGCCATCTTGATCTACTGACCTCGGTTACGCTTGGAGCGTCTGCATGAATGGAATGCGAGTGTTAGTCTTTCTATTGGCTATGTGGGCGAGATTTCCCGCCAAATAATAGAAAATTGGGCTACTAGCCAACTATATCTATGCACTTAACAGTTCTTTCAAGTAGTTATTGCCCAACATCGTTAGCAGTAAACCAACCCATTTTTTGTTTTAAAACAAATAAATCTCAACAAAAGCGTTATAAATGTTCAATATTTAAAGTAAATATAAAATAATTAACAGAAGTAGAATGGGTAACAAAATGTGAATTTATTGGTACACCAATCAGCTCTTAATTTTTTCAAAATAAACTTTGTTTATGTACAACAAATCTTTATGTTAATTAAATCAAACTTTGACTGTTATTTCCCCATTTTGAACACGAAGTAAACAGCATGCTACCTGCAGTTGTTAATTTTGTACAAAAGTAAAAGTGAACAAGTAAATGCAAAACTGAGGTGAATGAAGAACCAAGGATGGATCCGTTCGGGGTGGCCAAAGACAATTCCATTAATTTTAGAACTCAATTAACTTTCAATATCCATTCCCACTCTTAAAAAAATATTTTTTAATTGTGAATCATAAACACCGACTTTGGAACCACCCCATTAACAATGTTGCATCCACCCCTGGGAGCAATGATATTCAGCATAAGTTAATGTCTAATAATGAACACAGCACATCAATGCAACTCAAACAAAAATATGGCAGTGAACAGCAACTGTACACATATGTATGGAAGCCTTAATGACGTAAACTTGATAAGGTTTTACGTAGGGCTTCGTGCCTATCCCTAACAACAGTCAATTCTTTGGCGAGTTTCAAGTCCTGTCTCCTCAATTCTAAAATATGGTCTGCTGCCTTTTTCAGAATCAACACTTTAGGTGCCTTGTCTTTGTCATTTAAGTCTGGCACATTGTCCCGCAGTGTGAAGAAACTGTATTTTAAGTCATTTCTACGCTTTCTTTCAAGCACATTATGTTGTGTCCGTTTACCACCTTCACAAAACTCATCAGAATCAGAATTGTTTCTACTGTTGTCTCTTGCAAGTTTCTTACACGCAGATTTTAAATCTGGCAAACTGAGTTCACGTTTAATCCGTTTTGGGATAAACTGTGTCTGATGATACACTGACCGTGTCCTTTTGTATGCGTGAGAAGATGAGAGACTATAATTGTGGTGACCCGTCACTTGAGGGCACTCAATGACCAACTGAACTTTAGGTTTGGAAATTTCGGTGGTCACTGTAACAGTTTTTATATTCCTTGCATCAATAATTGTCCGAGAGGTTGGTGTAGGAACTGCAGAATCATCTGGTGTTGATACAACATCAATTTCTTCTTCTTCTGAAAAATAAGACAATACAACGATGAAACAGATGTACATCGACTATTACAATCATTAGGAATTTTAGATTATATGTTATGGCTTCTTTTCAGTAATAGACATGGTACAAACTACATTGATATACAATACATTAATAATCATGTAATACTGTTAAGTGTTGACAGAAATGCCTGTGAAGAACATTACTAATCAAGTTTTAGATTACAAATAAAAACTACAAATACAAATTACAAATAGTTTAACCTGGAGCTTGATATAGCAACAATACTTTAATTATCCAGGGCTTTAATATCAGCTACAATTGCCACTGGTTTTGTATACATTTTTGTAGACTAGGTGCTTCATTGGTGGCAGTTTTTGGCCACTGGCAAAATAACCGGTTATTTTTATTTGTTGTAATTTTAAGTTAAGTTTTAACAAATTTCCATTGGAGAGTCTTTACCCATGTCAATGGGTTACAAATTCTTAAATTTGAACCGTCATCTGATTAGTCTACTGTACAATGTCATTCATTTTGGTATCAGTAATGTGTCAAAATCTCTATATTACTTTCACTTGATGACAAAACTCCCAACATTTGATACTAATTTTGGAGCTTTTTATTGAAAGCGATCGATTGTTGTACTAGATTATATAAACATAGTCCCAGTAACAGAACTCGATTTGACCACCTTTTTTAAAAATATTAATTATAGATAACTGTAATCCATTTTTTGTGTGAAAAAGATTCCCACATTTTGGACACCAGTGTGTCGATTTAGTGCTAGTTTGCACTCACCAGAATCTGAAGGTGTTTCTGTACCAAGATTGTGAATCTGAGTGTCACTGATAGGGTAGGGGAACACTGCTGCCGGGTCTACACAGTCTGATGTATGAGACATGTCCAAAGAACCACTATTTGAAGATGTGTCTGCATTGAGCTTCTCGGTGGAGGAAGAGCCAGAAATCGTATGACTTCCAGACCACATACAATCCTGAATAAGTTTTGAACACAAGCTACTATTTAGAGGAGGCGTCTCTGGAAACGGTAAATTTGGAAGCTTCAAAATATTATCTTCGTTAACGAAGAAATCTGCTATATCCGAGGTTTCATCAAGAATACCATCACAACTGCCTTCACGTCTTGGAGACCTTGGTGGTGTTGGTAGTAACTCAAACTTTTTCCATATATCCTCACTAGGCATCAGTGTTGGTGTATTTGGATTGTAAAATTCCTCTCCATCATTGTCGTAGAATGAATACATCTCGCAGTGATCCAGCCTCTGGTTAGATAACGTTTTGTGGTATGCCATGTCCTAAAAATAGAAACAAAATATATTTATATCTTCGTTAGATTTGAGGAATTAAGTTGTCATGTTAATGTAATATGATTAAATAAATTTGTAAATACCCAACAAAAATAAACAGCTTTTTTACTAACATTTTAGTAAAAATTAAAACCATATTTAGTCACTTGAAATTGTTGTAGTTCAGAATTATTTATTCCCATACACATATTTAACTGTGTACATGGGATACACATAATACAACGTCCATGCTAAACAAGACTACAAAACAGTTGTTAGGCATACGCCATACCGGCAACTTAGCAGACAGTCTGACACGCCCACTTTTAACAGGAATACAAATATGGGTGAAATTAAAATACATTTACAAAGTTTTAACAGCTACGTTATATAGATAAATCACGAAAGTACTAAAAACATGTCACGACTATCAACAATACAGGTTTACGCCTAATGACAGAACAGCATACCGGCATAATGGCCACGTGAAACCCACGTTGTCATTTTCCACTTGTCTGGTTTTCTCAAACTAGCACGAATGCTTTACTTGCCAACCGTGGCAATGGTTCTAAACGATTAAAATCGATATATAAAACGCAAATACAATAAAGAATGGTGTTAACAAAATGTCACAGACTAATTTCAACGATTAATCTTGAAATGGTAACTACTACAAGTCCATATTGTGGCCTACTTTCAGTAGGTAACCTCAATACAGCAAAGCCAGCTAACCTACTAGTACAGCGTAAGTTTGTAAAAGCGGTACTATTATATGAATGGTAACAGTGAATAACTCTTAAGTCATTATTAAATTAGCTACACATACCTTGGTTTTCAAACCGGACAACAAACTAAATCCATCCAAAACACGAACAGAGACTTTTCTCGACATTTGCTACGTGAAATTACCGAAGGGCAATGATCTCCCAACACTAAGAATTTCCATAAATGAAGACTGTTTACCTTCGCTGGTGGGCTGTATTCTGCCGCGTGAGTCACCTTCAGTCAAGGTCGTTTTTACGCAAATAACACAGACATACGATATTTAATAACTGTTTAAAGTATCAGAATATAACAGTAAAATAACATACTTTACGAATATTTTCTTGGTTATTCTTTATACAGTATTACATATATTATAAAAACATGGGTACTACATTTTGAATCGGATTACTTGATGATCAGGTAGTAAGTTGGTTAATGGCGCGAAATTTAGTGGGTGGAGTTAGAGGAGGAGTTCATTTGTTGACAGCCAATCACAAAATACTAGTACTCAAATGACCGTGAACGTATCAGTCATAGTAAAATTTGAATATCACAAAACTCATGCTTTGTACGCGTTACTACGGTTGTGTGTATGTAACTGAACCACGTGCGTTTTAACGTAGCTTGCTAAAGTTGTGCAATGTGTGAACTGGCATTGACCGTGTATGGGGCCATTCAAAAATTACATAACATTTGCTCATGTTGGGATTATGGGATTGGTTACGTAACATTACGTGTGGGCGACGGTGGGTTTACTGGTTGTAGGCCTGCGTTATGTGTAGTCCTCGCAGTCCTATATATAATGCATCATTTAATTCAGAAGTAAACACTATCAGTTGTTATAAATTTTGAGTAGCCTAGACACTATATAGAATTGTTTTTTTTAATATAATTTTTATTGTAAACTCTATCAGTATCCAATATTCTAAAACTTTTATAAATTGTTTTAAAAAGTAACACATTTTAGGTAAAATTGTTTACCCAGATTATACATTAAAAAATCTAATATTTACATATTTTAATGACAACACCTTACAGTAATTTGTTAATTGGAAACCAAAAAATGCAACGAAAATTAGATGCAAACATATATTATAATAATAGATAATTAAAGCTAGGTTATCAAAAAAACAAACATTTAACTATTGTATTTTATTCCTTGCATACGTAACATGAAGTATATGTTATTGTGTGAATAGGAATTTAATTGATCATTCCAGGTCTTAAACCTTTAGACTGCATTATAATGTTGTACATGTACTAGTATTTGATAATTATTTTCAATTCTTTGGATAATAGCCAGTGTTGGAATTCATATGTGTATGGATTAAATGGTGGGAATGGGAAGACGTCCATACTGTATGACATAACATTGCCCCATAGGGTCAGACTACAATTGACGTAATTAAAATAAAATAAAACTCTCTCTGGGCAAGGAAGAGGAGTTTAGGTGTTGCCACTGATCCTCCACTGATCCTATCAAATAAGGTCAATAAAATCAGTTACGTTATTTAGTGATGTAGGCACGTTAAAAAAATTCAGTCCACTAGCTAAAACTAAAAACTCAGCTGTTGATGGTGAATCATTTTGGAAAATGATAAAGTAGGCTAAAATTATCGAACATGCTACATGTAACTACGTTGTATAATATATTATTTGTCTACTTTCTTTTAAAATCTCCACCATGAACATGTTTCATCGGGGGAAAAGATACGTTTCCATTTCGCGTATATCTAGGCCCTTTATCGTGGCATTAAAATATCCACACTGTTGAAGCCTGTCTAAACTTTATTTAACAATAATTCATTCTGCAAGGATAGGATATAAAATATGTTGTTTAACGTGTACGTTCAAAGCCAAGCTGTTATAGCAGATGCCTCTCCCGAGCGCAGTTTATGGGGTTCTTTTTATCCACCACGTCCGGGACAGGAAATTACAAGAGTTACAAGAATCGCACTTGCTATTTAACAATAGGCTTAATTCATCTTGCAACTTTGTTGATAAATAACTTGGCTCCACCTTATGCGGAGATACGTTTTTAAACATTGTAACATTTTCAGTTTGGAATTTTTGACATCTGTAAAGTTTTGATTTGGTTAAGAATAGGACACAATTGTCGTACCGGTGTGTATTATACCCACGTACTGAGCATATTTTTAAAACGTATTTAAAAATATGAGAATTAAAATAATAATAAGCTTGTGTCAATGTAAAGCATATCTATAGGCCTACTACATTCTGTGGTATACATCAAGGTTGCATGTTAGGCCCTACCTTAAAAGCCCTGTTTTATTTATAATCTTTATCAATGAGATTAATACTAGTAGTATTTCCATGTGAATTTTTATTAATTAATGATGATACTGATGAATTTTTAAAGAAAGAAGGTGAGGTGCTCGACATCGGTTTTATAATGGGCGTGGCTCTTTAAATCTGTGTCTGACAGCCCTGGGCGTAACTAAGTTAGAGTGCGCTAGAGTGCTTGTTGAGAAAAGTCTACTAAATTGAGAAAAGACCCCACAGAAAAAAGAACCAATCAGCAGGAGATCTACTTGCATACAGTATAGCAATAAACTTCCAGAACACACAAAAACATGTCTTTTTGGTCAACACGTTCAAATATTCTTATTTTTTAAAGCTCTCTCTCTCTCTCCACCCACCCATCCATCT
This sequence comes from Cyathermia naticoides, assembly GCA_033042655.1. Taxonomy (NCBI): domain Eukaryota; kingdom Metazoa; phylum Mollusca; class Gastropoda; order Neomphalida; family Neomphalidae; genus Cyathermia; species Cyathermia naticoides. Next base: position 9,820 of record JAUTWP010162875.1, read on the forward strand.
ACAGTCAAACCTGCTAAAACGGCCACCTATAATAAGCAGCCACTTGTCTTCAAAGGTCACCTTTATTTTCTCTCAAATCAGCTAATTTAGTACAATATAACTTGTATTAAGCAACCACCTGTCTTAAGAGGCCACTTTTTGTTACTCCATTAGGTGGCTGCTTAAGAGGTTTGACTGTATACACTGACCCCCAAAAGAAACGATACCAAGATTCTGAGAGACTACTGAAAAAACAACAAAACATGTTGTTGCATGTTCAAAAGATATATGTTCATGAGAATGAAATTTTGTTTAAACATGCAATGGTGCATATTCTTGCTTTAGTTTTTCTACAGTAGTCTCTCAGAACTTGGTAACGTTTCTTTTGGCGGTCAGTATATATAGGTATCTAATTGTTAGAAGAAAAACCCCAGAAAAAATCCCCCACCACTTCCCCCTCAAAAAAAAAAAATTCACGGAAAACATCAACCCACCCACCCTAAGATAGCGATGTTTTTAGTTTTTACTTTATCGCACACTCCTACCGTTACTGCTAGCCTGAATTAAATGAACAGAGTTTGTACTTTGTATATTGGTCAATACATACACATCATAAATTTTTACTGCTCTTCCCTTTCAACGCCTGTATAAATAATATCAAAGCAAACTCGATCATTATGCGGTTATATAATGCGCTGGGTGTCAGTGGGCGCTTTGTTTAGTGGAACCCAGCGGGGATATAACTTATTGACATAAAACCTTTGGCCGGAGGGGATAATCGTCTTCTGAAGTAGAAATTATAGTGCTCATCAATTGGTAACAAAAACACGAAGACGTGATTCCTGTGCATTTCTTTACCACTGCTGACGTAATGTCCTTTAAAACAACGGCACGTGAAATTTATCCGAAACCCGCTTATTGCGACACGCTGATAAACGTGACGCATTTAGGAGACGTTCGTACGAAGATTAAAAGAAGAAAATAGATCCCGCGAACACCCATGGTGTCTTCCTTCTAAACTAGTCATGTTTACCCAGTGAATAGACACCACTGTCCAGACATATACATGTTTACCCAGTGAATAGACACCAGTGTCCAGATATATTCATGTTTACCCAGTGAATAGACACCAGTGTCCAGATATATTCATGTTTACCCAGTGAATAGACACCACTGTCCAGATATATTCATGTTTACCCAGTGAATAGACACCACTGTCCAGATATATTCATGTTTACCCAGTGAATAGAC
>JAUTWP010162886.1:0-11046 GCA_033042655.1 Cyathermia naticoides
TATTTCAACTCAGTAAGGTACATAGCATATTTCAACTCAGTAAGGTACATAGCATATTTCAACTCAGTAAGGTACATAGCATATTTCAACTCAGTAAGGTACATGGCATATTTCAACTCAGTAAGGTACATAGCATATTTCAACTCAGTAAGGTAGATGGCATATTTCAACTCTCTGTAATCATCTTAACATGGTGACCTGACAAAAAAATGAAGTTTTTGGGAGGGTGTGTGACTGCAGTAAGCTGACTTGGTAAATAATAAGGAGTGGGATGTACCTCAAGCAGTTGTTGGTTATTGGATTGAACCTTATCAGTAGACACATTTACATTTTAGGTTATTTTCTATTCCAACCAGAGGTCCACACTTGTCACTAAAATATGAACCAGAAAATTCAAAGAATTTTGTTCCACGATCTGTTATAAACGTTGATCCTTCTCAGTGGACCCAGCTGCAGATTGGGCTGTTTTTCCTTTCCAACCAGTGGTCGACAACTGTGGTATGTGCTGTCCTGTTTTTGGGAAAGTGCATATAAAAAATCATTTGCTGCCTATGTGGCAGCAGCAGGTTTCCTCTTAAAAATGTGTAAAAATTACCATATGAATGACATCCAATAACAACTGATAAAATAAAATTTAATGTGCTCTAGTGATGTCGTTAAATAAAACAAACTACTGTTATAAACGTGTGGATGGATTAAACTGTTTTAATAATCAGGACTGAATTTAACAGAATCCCATCGTTTGGGAATGTCATTATGTTATTCTCCTTTCTAAAATATGTTTGACAAGTTCTCAATGACAATTTATTTTCCTGGTTATGTTTTGATCATTTAAGATAGTTATCCCCCTTTTTACTATTTATTTTAACTTTAGTGTATCTCTCCCTTACTAGTACGGTAATAGTCATCACTCTCCTTGCACACCACAGTGATAACACTGGAACAGGACATGTTGTTTAACGTCTACATTTAGAATAAGCTGTTATATCACTTTAAAGACATAGTGAGTACACATTGAACATACTGGTATATTGAGCATATACTAGTATTCAACATATTGAGCACATATTGAACATATATTGAGCTCACATTGAACACACTGGTATATTGAGTGCATATTGAACATACTGGTATATTGAGCACATATTGAACATATATTGAGCTCACATTGATGTGTATGTGGAACACTGGTCCTCTCTGACACCTGCTGATTCAGTTATCTCGATGAGATCCTCTTGATTATGGGATATTGTGAAAATTGCAGGGAGACGATACACCAGTGACTATGTTACAGAATGTCTCATCTTCAACACAGATTGAAGAATCCATGCTGCCTCGACAGATGCCCAAAGCAATTATTCCCACACCTCTCCGAATAGGTTTCCTTGGACTTGGCATCATGGGACAGGGGATGGTCATGAACCTGCTGCGCTCCGGACATGAAGTTACCGTGTGGAACAGAACAGGAACAAAGGTTAGTCTTGCATGTATGTTTTTATCACATTACTTCATTGGGAGACAGCTGCGGTTTGGGCTATTTTCCGTGGTTCACAACTGGTTCACCAAATGCCATGGTATGTACTGTTCTGTCCATGGAAAAGTGCAAATAAAAGATCCCTTGCTGCTTATCGAAGAGTAGCCTATGTGGCGGCAGCGGGTTTCCTTCTAAAAAAGTGTCAAAATTACAATATGAATGATGTCCAATAACCAATGATAAGATAAAAATCAATGTGTTCCAGTGGCGTTGTTAAACAAAACAAACTTTACTTTTTTTTCATTTGGAGAAAGACTTTACATGTTTATGAAACAAAGTTTTGTATTTATGCTATTATTAAATGCATTATTTTAATCAGTATTAACCTATTTACTTTGGAAGAAAACATCAATATTTGCTTTGTAAGATTATTGATTATAATTATATTTAGGTGGATTTTAACAAATTTTTATTTCGTATTTCACTTTTTCTTGATTAGTTGAGACAAATTTTTATAACTGTACCAAAATATGGTCATTGTGACGAGTATTTAGTGTTTCAGTAAACATTATTAATGTTTGAATAGAAGTTATGATTTGTGCCTTTTGTTCATTTACAGTACTTTACCACATTCCAGATTTATGTCTTTGTGACTTAAAGTGGCAGTGTCTGGTTTTAAAAAAATATTTAACCAATTAGAATATATCTTCTACGTTTGTTTGATGTGTGCCACGCTCCATTTTTCTGATGCAATGATGCCAGCTGTACCCCATTTAGGTCACGCGAATAGCGCTACAACATAGCGATGGCAGCCAGTGGCGCACTACATCGAGGATTTATAGTGTATTTCTCGTGATCTAATTTAGATACAGCAAATCGGTGCATTAGATGGAGCGTGATGCACATCAAATAAACGTACAAGATATATTCTAAATGGTTAAAAAACAGACACTGCCACTTTAAATTGTTTGCATAAATAACAAGTTAATTTAAAATTCACCACTGTAGGAACTAGATAAACAGCACATGTATCAAACAGTGTAATTGTTACACATCATTTTTAGAAAAGAAACCTGTTATCATACCAGCTATTTATTTATGTTGTTTATTTATTTGTTTATTTATTTTGTTTATTTTTTATTTATTGTATTTATTTATAAATTACTGCATTAAACACTCATTGCTGGTTTGTCAATAACAGTAGGCAGTTTGGCAGCATTGCATTTCTTTTATAATCCTTTAAACCATGTGTTACAGTTTCTATTTGTCTCAAACATTATTGTTGTGAAACACTATTGGAAGTTTATATTTGTTATACATCTAGGTGTCATCAATGTTTGAACAGTGTGTCTGCTTATAAGACGGTTGGTCATCGGATCAATTCTTCTCAGGGGACCCATATGCAGTTTGATATATTTTTCTTTCCATCCAATGGGCCAAAAGTGGTTAATCAAAGGCTGTGGTATATGCTGTCGTGTCTATGGGAAAATGTATATAAAAGACCCCTTGTTACTTATAGGAAAGAGTTGCCTATGTGGTGGAAAGAGGTTTTCTCTAAAGAAATGTGCCATAAAGACCATGTTTGATGTCCCAATATTAGAATCAGTGCTTTAGTGGCATCATTAAATAAAACAAGTTACGTATATAGTAACCACTATTGCCTTAATAGTGAATTTATTAATACTCAGTAAAGTTTCGACACCAGTAGAGAGCATTGTTTTTAATAATTTGATATTTAGATGAAACCCAATGCTGCCACATAAGCTAATCATTCCAATAAAAGCAGCAATGGGTCTTTTATATGCACTTTCTCACTTTAACACAGCCTTTGATGAACCAGTTGTGGACTACTGTTGGAAAGGAAAATATCCCAAACTATAATGGGCCCACTGATACACTTAGGGAAATGCATTGCTCCCACTTTAGTTTATAGACATGTATAGAATTGTAGTCATAGCCATTATATATCTTCTTTAGGCAAACACGCACACAACATTCATTGTTCATATTTTAGTGTATTACTGTGTATCTATATTTTATTTCATCTGAACATGCATTCTATTCTGGTTGTATGAACATTGGCAAAAAATGAAGTTTTTAAATAAATAAAAAGTATGTTTCATTTTTCCAATACAAACACATTAAATCTCAAGAAATGTCACTTAGTTTTTGCAAATTATGATCATCTATATTTACAGAAAATGTCATCATAACATCTCAAACAATTACAGTATGATTTGTAATAACCAAATAAGTACAATTTTTTTAAAAACAAAATGTTTTTTTTTTTAAAAAGAGTAATGAAGTTAAACCAGTTTTGTTGCATTAAAAAAAAGATAATTGAGACATAGTATCTTTTATTTATTTTGAATGTTGTTGACACAAACTGATGATTGACAAGAATGCATGTTCAGATAAAACAAAATGTAGTGTAGGGTTATGCATTATTAGCTGTTGTGATGTTTTATTTTATGTGAAGACAACCTCAATATACTTCCACAAGCTTAATATCATGCCTAAATCTCTGATGATGGTTGATTAAAAAATAATAATTACCATGGTTAAATACAAAAATAATTACACCATGCCTGGTGATGTCTGTCACTTTTACCATAGAGTTACTCCCCTTAATAACTTTATAAATCTACAAACTACAACGATCTTCTTTATTGAACTATTACTTTTTTAATCTAGTAGTAGTACTAGTACATAGTTCACTCGTAATCCATAGGCTGTGGTATGTGATGTCATTTTAGTGGGAATGTCAATACCCCCCATTAATTGAAACACATTTTTTATGATATAAGTACGTTAATAATTTTTCCATTGAAAAACCTGCCATAGTGGTTAGGTTATCATAGGTACTGGGATCAAATGTCAGTTGAAGCAAGGTTTTTTAATCTCGATGTCAGTTCTAACTCCATCAATGCTCTGATATTGGGAAGGTCTGCATCACTTGTAATCAACTGTGATCTACAACTTCTATAAAAAATGTCTATGGTGTGCTATCCTTTCAAGATTAGTTATCTGGGTATGAAATCTAAATTCCAGTCAAGCCAGATTTATAATATTTGTGCAGCAATCATTTGCTTTTTATTCCTAACAAAATCTAAAGATTATTTTTCCATTTTAAAGTGGCAGTGTCTGGTTTTTTAAGACATTTAACCATTTAGAACATATCTTGTATGTTTGTTTGATGCACACTATGCTCCATTCTTCTGATGCAACAATTTGCTGTATCATAACTAGATGACGCAAAATACACAATAAATCGGCGAGGCGACCTGCCAGCTGTCCGCTATCGCTAAGTCGTAACGCTATTCACGTGACCTAAATATGGTACAGCTGATAGTTTCATCAGAAAAATGGAGCGTGGTGTGCATCAAACAACGTACAAGATATATTTTAAATGGTTAAACAATTTTTTTTAAACACACTACCTCTTTAAATCCTATCTATGCAGTTGTAATACTAATACTAATAGACAAACACTAATAGACAGTTTGATAGCATGCTCACTTGACTCTGTCAGTAATAATGATAGCAGGTGTCCTGTTTCAGCAGTGTTTTTATCATGAGTTGTTATTGTGTTTACCAGAACACTGAAAACATGTGCATGGTCAATAGGATTATCCACATTATTGATTTTAACATGGGTTCTAGACTAGCAAGCCTGAAAAAATTAGGGTTTCATTTTTATTGTAGATGTCTGGAACCAGCAATTTCCTGAATAAAATGTGTGGTTATTTTTGAGTGAAAAATAGGTCCAAATGATAGGTAGTGATGTGCATTTAAAAAATCATACTGGTCTCGAGAGACCAGCAGTAGTTTAAACAAAAAAACAGTATTGATTATTGTCTGGTTTTACACATTCTATCAAGCCAGGAGCAAGATGTAGCTCAGTCAGTAGCGTGCCAGTAGTGGTCGGTCGTCGGATTGATCCTTCTCAGTGGACCAACCTGCAGTTTGGGCTATTTTCCATTCCAACTAGTGCTCCACAACTGGTTCATCAAAGGCTGTGGTATGTGTTGTACTGTCTGGGAAAGTGCATATAAAAGATCCCTTGCTGCTTATAGAAAAAGAGTAGCCTATGTGGCAGCAGCTGGTTTCCTAAAAAAAGAGACATCAAAATGACAATTTGAATGACATCCAATTATCCAATAAGATAACAATCAATGTGTTCCAGTGGCATCATTAAACAAAATAAACTTTACTTTTTTATTTATAGAAAAGTTGACCTGACACGAATGATTTATGACAGATACTTCACACAAAGCACTGAGTTAAAAATACCATTCCTATCTTTTGTGATGGAAATAAAATAAAAAATCTGACTTGTCTAGTGGATAAGAATCCCTCTTGTAGTCATAATGCCATCCAAACTCTTCATAACAAAACACTCATAATATGAGGTTTGCATCAATTTTAATACGCTTTTATTAAAAACTGTCCAAGAGGACAAAAAACCCACACCAAAAGATCAACAACAAAAATTAACATCAACATTTTTTAATATTTATTGCCCCAGCATCTACACATCTTGTTGGATTTTAAATCTAAATCAGAAATTAATCAATAGTGTTGAGATATGAACACTCAAGCGGTCGGTCGGTCGGTCATTGGATCGACCCTTCTCAGTGGACCCATCTGCAGTTTGAGATATTTTCCATTCCAACCAGTGCTCCATGACTGGTTCATAAAAGCCAATGGTATGTCCTGTTCTGTCTATGGGAAAATGCATATAAAAGATCCCTTGCTGCTTATCGAAAAGAGTAGCCTATGTGTTAAAATGACCATATGAATGATGTCCAATAGCTGCTGATAAGATAAAAATCAATGTGCTCCAGTGGCGTCCTTAAATAAAACAAATTTATTTATTTGAACCCTGATTCTATAGTTCAGGTGGTTTCTATTACTAAATTTATATTTGTCTGTTTCAGGCTGTTAATGAAGGTATAAAAGTGGTCCGTCCTAAAGTAGAAGAACTGGATACTCAAAAGCAAGATGCATTGTGTCAGGCATCGAGCGAGGAGTCCACTACAATCACTGATTTGATGGTTCAGTTGAAGGGAGAGTGGACTCAAGCTTCCGAGAGTTACAGGGAAAGTCAAGAGTAAGTATTTTACTTGTAACAAGGGTAGGGTGGATACTAACCAGGCATCGAGTGACGAATCTATTACAATTTGACCTACCGATGACGTCACCAATCAACCAATAATTAATTTATTGATACTGCAATGGAGAACTACCTACTTACTAAAGAATGAGACCAAATTTGTTGAATTTGGTCAAGTAGAACTATCCTTATGGCCAGTTTGTTATCCCTACATCCTATTTTAGAAAACAAAATGTCATAAAAATGTTCGACGTTTGACCCAAAATTTCTCAACCCGTACTAATTTGCCAGAATGTCAACATTGGTTTCCTGTCAAAACCAGACAAACAATTTGGTCCAAATGTGTCCATTTAGTGTCAATCTTAACCCCTGAAAACCGGACATTTTACTTGATCCTGTGGATGTTAGAGAGGTTTTACTTTTACTTTACATGTTTCTTGCCACAATTTACTACTTTTCCTAATATTAGATATAAACAGATCAGATTACAGTCACTTCTATCAGACTTAATGTTTTAATGGCTATTTAGACAGCTAGCTTTTAATTATAACAAACAGTATTAACAAGCAGCTGCAGACAAACTAGTTTTATCTCAACACTGAAAGGCCGTATCTCCTGTAGACACATGTTTGATTACATTTCTTGTCTGTCTTTCACACCGTATTTATTACTTACATATACATGTAAACAAACTTGTCCTCATCAAAAGGCGGCGTTAGGTATTAATGCATCAAGCAGGTACCTACAACTGATTGGCTGTCAAATATAATTTATTTTCTTGACGAACAACTGATAAGTATGACGTTGGAGCTCTGATTCTGCTTTCTAGCGATGCCAAAATGTTAGATATGTACATCTGGTGGGCATGGAGACTAAGAGATGGGTGCCAGGTCTGTGATGGTTTAGACATCTGTACTAGAGGAGTGCATTGATTGGTTTAATACCCATCTACATCACAGTAAACTAAAGTGTTTTATTTAATGATGCCACTTGAGCACATTGATTTTTAACATTGGATATTCCACATCAAACATATGGTCAGGTCAGGTCAGGTCATGGTTTTTGACATCTACATACTGTTATAGCAGATGCCTGTCCCAGGTGGGACAGGTATACATATGGTCATTCTGACACACTTCTTTAGTAAAGTTTGTTTTGTTTAACGACACCACTAGAGCACATTGATTTGTATCTTATCAGCGGCTATTGGACGTCATTCATATGGTACATTTTGACACATTTCTCATATGCTACTATTTTCGATAAGCAACTAGGGATCTTTTATATGCACCTAAATCCTTTCCACAGACAAGACAGCACATACCATGGCCTTAGATGCACCGGTTGTGAAACACTGGTGTAACGGAAAATAGCCCAAACTGCAGATGGGTCCACTGAGAAGGATTGATCTGACGACCGAATGCTTCAAAGACTGCACGCTACCGACTGAGCTACATCTGTACTGCGGGAACAATGCTATAAAATGTTGTATACCTGTTATGTACGAGTCGTTAGTAAACCGCAATAACGTACATATTAACCGAGATAATTTGCATGGAATAAAACTAGCGAGTGCACATACGTCGACAGCTTGGATATGATCAACAGCGATGTACACACGGCAACTACTGCGCCGCTGAATTGAGATGAATTCTGGGATTCGGTGCACGCAGGTTTCAAATGCCATCATACGTCAGAAATATAGTAAAAACAAATTACAGCATGGATCGAATACGCGAAAACATGTTGTTGTGTGGAGAGGACAAAACCAATTTTCAAAAAGTCTATGTACGTGTTTTAGTATACTGTATAGTTGACCTTGTATAAAGTCCACTTGGTTAATATAAACAATGGCCTGTATAATCAGGTCGAACGTATTTATACAGGTTGAAATATATAGTCGGTGGCGTGCCCGTCTTTGAAGCGGTCGGTCCTCTGATCGATCCTTCTCTGTGGATCCATCTGCAGTTAGGTATGTTTTTCGTTCCAAACAGACCTAACTGCAGATGGAGCAACAACTGCTTTATTAAAGGTTGTGGTATGTACTGTCCTGTCTGTGGGGAAAGTGCATAAAGTTATAAAAGATCCCTTGCTGCTTATCAAAAAAATAGTAGCTTATGTGGCGGCAGCAGGTTTCCTCTAAAAGAAATGTCATAATAACCATATGAATGACGTCCAATAGCCGATGATAAGATAAAATCAATATGCTCCAGTGACGTCATTAAATAAAACAAACTCTGTACCAGGTTTGATTTATAAACAATACCTATCTATAGACGTCATCTGCTACACTTTACAAAGGTGGCTCTAATGAGCGGGTGGTCTTCATAGATTTTAAAATACATACCTATCCACGAAGAGATAGAGTGTCCGTTATAGACAGGCGACCTTGAAAGTTGGTTCAATTATACTGTGAAAGAAGAACTACCGCTATAATGGATGGAACTTGATGCATCTGTATAATTTTGTTATCTTTGGTGTGAATTACCACGGTAGTACTGACGTCAGCAGAAATATATCTTAAACTTAATTATATATCAAGTAACTCCATACACTATTAATAATAGTCTAAGCGTAGACTGCCTCTAGTGCTGTCAACAAGTCCCCCCCTTCTCTCCCCCCGACCTAGTGCTGTCAACAAGTCCCCCTCCTCTCTCCCCCAGACCTACTTAAAAGAAATATTATTTTAATTTAACTATAACCCTATTATGAACTATTATGTTCAAACATACGATATTAACATGTCTTCAAAAGAAACCCGTTGACTCCACATAGGCTACACTTTTCTATAAACAGCAAATGACATTGTTTATATGTACTGTATATACTTTTCCAAAGACAGGATAACACATACCAATGGCTTTATAGAAACAGTTGTGAACCACTAATTGCAACAAGTCCAATGAGTCCATCCAGAGGTATCGATCTGACAACCCGTCGCACCTCAGACGGACGTTCCACCACTGAGCTGCATCTGACTGGCCCACCCACGTGATAAACTCTTAGTGACTAGTTATATTGACATCAAGTTGGCAGCGCATTACTCATGCAGTGACAGTATAAATGACACAGTAATTACCAACAAGAAGTATCGATTGGCCTGACCAGCAAATTAGTAATCGGCTAAAGGTATTCCGTTGATTACTCGCCCTATCGATTGTTAATACTCACTAGTTACCTGCAATAACTTATATTGCTAAGATAGGAAAACGATTCTTAATACTCACTAGTTACCTGCAATAAGTTATATTGCTAAGATAGGAATAGTAAAACGCGGTGTGAGACCCTACAGTTTGAGGAGGTCGCTGCTTCTCAAAGAAGATTTGTCAAGTGGTCTACCAGTATTCGATAAATATTTGAGAAAAATCACGTCTTGCTAGAACTTGTGCTAACCTTTGTATAGGCCTACAGCAATAAATAGTTTACAAAGTGACTAGATGACTTTTACTGGAAAAGTAGACCACAATGACATATGTAGAATGCCATGATAATAATAAATCAGAGAAATTCCATTTGTCTCGATCATAATTCATCTATCTGGGTTAGAACAAATAAAAGAAAAGTTTGTTTTGTTTAATGATGCCACTAGAGCACATTGATTTTTATCTTATCAGCGGCTATTGGACGTCATTCATATGGTCATTGTGACACATTTTTAGAGGAAACCTGCTGCTGCCACATAGGCTATTCTTTTCGATAAGGACTGGACTGGAAAAATTATTAACATGCTTACATCACTAAAAAAGTGTTCAAGCATGCCCCTCCTGGGCACGATGTCTGACCTTGGCCAGACACCCTACCCAGGACGGGAAGCTTTCGATAAGCAGCAAGGGATATTTTATATGCACTTTCCATTAGACAGGACAGCACATACCACGGCCTTTGATGAACCAGTTGTGGAGCACTGGTTTGAACGGAAAATAGCCCAAATTGCAGATGGGTCCACAGAAGGAGCTATCCCACGACCGACCGCTTCAAAGGGAGGCACGCTACCGACTGAGCTACATCCTGTTCCCAATATTACAACATAGCTTTATTATTTTATTCATCTTGTTAATATAATGCATTCATTTTAAAGTGACAGTGTCTGGTTTTTTTTAATATTTAACCATTTAGAATAGATCTTGTATGTTTGTTTGATGTGCACCATGCTCTATTTTTCTGACGCAATGATCTCCTGCACCACATGTAGGTCACGATATCTAAATGGTTAAAAAAATTAATTAAAATGGAGACTGCCACTTTAAACATTTAAAGTAGAGAAAAAAATAGTTTGTATTGCAGATGCTACAAACAAAGACCATCATGATGTTTTTAAATTTATGATATAGGTTGGTTATATTTATTTTCGTGCTTACATCCAATTAAGGTTCATGCATGCTGTCATAGGCACACAGCTCAGCCTCATGAGCTGTCTGTCCAGGACAGATATTAATGTTAGTAGAAGAGAGGAAAC
>JAUTWP010162897.1:0-11041 GCA_033042655.1 Cyathermia naticoides
GGAGAGAGAGAGAAAGTGATAGTTTGAGGTATTAGTGGTCTGTCATTAGTGGGGAGGGGAGGAGAGGGGTAGTGAGGCGGGTGTTGTACAGGTATAAGGAACAATGTTTATATATATAAGAAACTTTGATTCCACGTCTGACACGATGTGTAAGTATACATGTATAAAGATAAACCCTGTACACATGTACCACCTCAAAAGATGGGCAATTACAAAGTAACAAACATACGTTTATTATTATAAATATAACACACAGTACTTTCTCACATTGTATTATATTCAAATGGTTTGCCTGGTCCATAATTTTGTACCATGGTAAACGTGCTTGAACAGTTCTCTGATGTAAACACGTTAAAAATGTATCCTACCTTATGTTACCATAATAATTCAAAAACATACGTAACAATTTACCTCCCATCCCCTTATCATGGCAGTGAGTACCATCTAGTAAAACTTGGAATACTAGTACCATGGTGAGCGTGCTTAAACAGTTATCTGATGTAAGCACAAAGGATGTAAGTTTTTACAAGACAAACGTCACGGATGAAATCTCATCCGCACCCTCCAGATAAAACACATGAACACGGACTTAACTTTATGCGCTTACGTCACAAGACTACCCAAGCACGCTCCCCATGGGTATACACTCACGTGGAAATGAAAGTCGATTCAATAGAGGTTTTATTTGAGTGCTTCGCTTAATCGTTATTAATAGTTCCAAATGAGCATTGATATAAACGCAGAGAATACCACTTGCAATTTCACATCAATTTTTAACGTATTGAACGAGTCGACGCAGCGAAGACGCTTGACAAATTCATTTGACTTCTTTGTCAACGAAGCATTAAGAACTGGTGTATGCACTGAGCCCATCAGCCGTGTCGTAAAAACACTTCATTAAACTTTCAGTTAATCTAGCAGTTTTGTCTTCTTCCAGAATTTTTTTTATTATGGAAACATTTGTGAAACACTGTATAGTAAACGAATTTTTTTCATTTATTTTACCATTTTGTAACATTAAATGTTTTCATTTATTTTACCATTTTGTAACAATAAATGTTTTCATTTATTTTACGGCTTTCTAAAATTAAATGTTTTCATTTATTTTACCATTTTGTAACATTAAATGTTTTCATTTATTTTACCATTTTGTAACATTAAATGTTTTCATTTATTTTACCATTTTGAAACATTAAATGTTTTCATTTATTTTACCATTTTGTAACATTAAATGTTTTCATTTATTTTACCATTTTCTAAAATTAAATGTTTTCATTTCTTTTACCATTTTGTAACATTAAATGTTTTCATTTATTTTACCATTTTGTAACATTAAATGTTTTCATTTATTATACTGCTCATTCAACAAAGACCACGTCAAACTTCCCTAGGTAGAAAACTAACGAGAATGAATTAATTTTTAATTAACGAACGAATGGGTCGTTTTTTCCTTCTTCCAGCAGCATCTCGTGCGATATTGTTTAATACTGGATCTATGGATTGTAATAAAGACGTGCTTTATAGAGTGCATCTCATCTATTGGTATGCAGTATTCATTAATTGATCTAATAAAACCAAACATTCTACCAGGAGATAGAGAAACGAGAAGGAATATACATGAACGTAAAAGATAAATAATAAAATAAATGAAAATAAATTTACGAAAATAAAGGATAAAAAATAAAACAACAACAAATATAAGTAAATAAATAAATAAATAGATAGATAAATAGATAAATAAATAAATAGATAGAGATAAAAAGATAAATAAATAAATATAAATAATTTTTATATCATTAATAATTTTTATAGAGCATAAATATTAAATACTTGTGTCAGATAAAACTTGTTATGTATTGTTAAAGACTTTTAATTGTTAATATAAAAATGCATGTAGATGTATTGACAAATCTTATGAATGTAATAAATTAATGTAGTTATGACACAAGATAACAATATGAACTTGATTTAGCGGAGGAATAAACGCCGGCAAAATATTAACTAAATTCCTAAAGATGAATTGAACTGAATAGAGGAAAATCTAAAAGAAGACTAGTAGACTAACAGGCTGGTTGAAACAGAGTAAATCCTTTGTTTTAATAAAATTATGTTTTCAATCAAACAAATGAAATATTCTGACACTACACAACATTCATTTAAAATAAAATCTAATAATATTATTATTTATATTTGCAAACCAAACAAAAATTTAATTTACTAACGATATATAGTATTCAGTCAAAGATTTTTTTTAACAAATATGGTTTTTAATTAAAAAATATGTGTACTTATCATCAGTAGGTTGTTTATCTTCACTTCATGAACATATTAATTTCGTAAATTAAAAAAATCATATCTTCTTACTCAAAATGTCTTTGTTAACAACAACTTTTTTATACTGTTCAAAACACATCCGAGTAAGACCGAACACGAGGGGGTAGAGGTGTCTGAACTAATAACTCGCTAATAATAGGTGATGAAACCAAGTGTTGGCGATTGTTTTTTCAATGTCATGGTCAGTGGCTGAGATGAGAGGCGGGTGGAGAGTTACACGTTCTTATTGTGAATTAAGTTTAAAAGAACATGTTCATCTACATTTGTATATATACAGTAATAGTCAATAAATGTATATCCTAGGATTAATTCACTAACCACAAGAAAATAAATCATTTCTAATACAAATTTATCACATAAAATATGTCATAAGTTAAAATGTAATTTAGTTACTCTATAAGTCTTATATCGTATAGGGTTTATATCACGAGTCTTTGTTAAACCATTCCCATGTTGTTTTGAAGAAATATTAAAAAGCTTCTTGATCAACCGATACAATACAATTAAAATAAAGAGACAATTGTTCTAGATTGATCAAATATATATCAGTAGTTATCTTGTAGTTAACTAGCAGGCCACGATACTGGGAATGAATCTGTTTTCTTTTCAATTACAAACATTATTGACCATGTATCATATGTTTTACTATAATTTATTTACAGTGATATATACGTATATTATATATATGTATATAATATATCAAATGTCCAAATACAAAGGTCTGTTTTCTTTGTTAGATCATTTTCATTGTTTTCTAACATAAATAGTAAATAATTTCTTCATCCGTTGATCCAATGGAATTAAAACCAAGACAGTGCTCCGTGAATAAATATAATTAAAATCAAGATAGTTATTTTTCAGGAACATTAAATGATTTCTTAATCAGTCGATACAATTAATATAAAAGAAAATAATTTTAAACTGATCAAGAAACAAGCTCATTTTTATTTTCTTAATATAAATTCACATTTGAATGTTCTGTAACAAATGGCAGCTTTGATGTGTAATTTTTGCAACATTAATGTTTCTCTTGCAGACGTCAAGATTGTTTCTACGCGTGCCCCAGTGGTAGTCGTAGGCCCGGGTCATCCTGCACGTGTAGCCCAGGGGGCCGCACTTAGTCTTGAAGGTAATCAACACCACCGCAACGTACCGCAATGCATCGCAATATTACCACGCGCTGAGAGTCTTACAAGAACATTGAAATTGGCACCCCGTTGATAATCGGTTGCTTGGCGTTGCAAAAATCAGACGTATCATTTAATATAAAAATTACGTAACACCTTATCACTGTCAAATTACTAAATGCTATACGTGTTGAATTCTTTATTAAAATCTTATTAAACTGCGTTAACCAAAAAAACATCAACCAATTTTTAAAATCCAATAATTATGACAGTGTTTAATTATTTATTCTATTTTATTTTTATTTTTTATCTGTATGAAGATAAACTAATTATAAATTATATTTGAATTTGTTTTATCATTCAATGTACTTTATAGGTCTAGCTGGCGAATTTTATTAATATGAAATAAAAATAACGTTAATAACATTATATATTCGAATTCCGCTCTAAAATATTCATTAAGTCAACACCGTTACAACTATATATTAATAGATATGATATCATTTTTATATTTAATACTGTTATATTAATAATAGTTATTTTTACTTTAATATTGTTAACAAATGAAGGAAATGGAAGAATAGATACTGAAATAGTGGAATAATCCCATAATCTCATAAACAAACAATCGTTGAAACATTCTACATCTGTGAATACAAACAATCATTAGTGCGTATTATTTAATAAATAGTTAACTCGTCATGTACAGTCAAGATATGTTCGAATCCAGCCAGCGTACATTTGTCATTATACTATTTTAAAATATTAATATATATAATACTTTGTCATGGAATAAAAGTATATAAAAGATATCACGTAATGTATAGTTATTGTGTAATGTTGTAGTTAATCTATATTATTATGTTAGCACCAAAACAATATAGTGTAGACCTAAAACAGTACATAAGTAAATAAAAACATAAAACTATTTTTCTTGTTTAGGTACCAAGACATTTAATAATATTAAACAATGAACACATTTCATTATATCGGGTTTTATTTCAAAGTTCAGACTTCATTTTTATTTCTTCAAATAATTCAGTTTAATAACGTGATTTCAAATTTATAAATTCTTAGTGTGACAAATTAGTATCTATCTGTAGGTGTTAAATTTAAATAAACGAAGTAAGCATTTTAGTTCAGTTCAATTAAATCAGTTTGAATCGGAATTTTTTTTATAAATATAATATTCACGAGAATAACATTTATTAATTTAAAAATTTATATATATTAAGATATGAAAACCTTTCTTGAGTCGTGTTTAATTAAATCATTTTAAAACAAAAAAGAAATTATAAATATAAAATGCTGTACTTAGTATATTACTTGTATATGTTTCAAGACATGGAAACTCTTGTTTTCATCTCTTATCCTAATCACAAGAAACATAAAAAAAGTTTTAACTAAATCAAGCAAACTATAAATACCAGTATAATCAAGTATGAAGCTATACAGTATACATATATATATTTAAATTTTAACTCACCTGTTTAAACTGTTCTTCAAAAGTCCAGTGATGAGCTCGGCCGTCATTTGTTGGGTCTGGGGGCGAATGTGACCCCCCAGAAGACAAAGACTGCGATGGTACGCGAGGGAACCGCTCGGGTGAGGGTTGTGATGAAAAAGGGCTGTTGCTCTGAAGTTCAGGCCGCATGACATGGGTTTCTATCTTGAGGTTTTTAGGGGACGGGGTACGTCCCATGTGGGAGAGTGACAGAGCTTGTGCGTGTGCGTGTGCCAACTGCGCCCTGTATTCCTCCGTATGTTTTGTCAACATTTCTCTCTCTCTCTGCACCATTATTTCTTGTGCAATTCTCAGTTCTTTCTCTCGCGCCCTCAGTTCTTCTTGATGACGCGCCAGTGCATCCTCGTGCGCCTTTAGTTCCTTTTCAATCTCCTCTCTTTCTTCTCTCTCCTGCTGTTTTAATTTTTCATAAAGTTCCCTGTCCGCTGGGTCTAATTTTTCGGCACTCAGGTCACAAACCTCTCCGTTTTCGCTGAAGCTATCAGATTCTATGTCCGATTCTTGGCGAATATTTTTCTCTGTTGTCTGATGAATACTTTCAGAAGTCTGTCTGAGGGACTCGGTGGCCTAAAACATATTTTAAAAATTAATTTCATTGTAAGTAAAAATTTTAAATTCATAATCTCAATATATATAATACAATGAAGCCGAACAATAATATTTTCAGTATCACATACACACATTTATAAATATATATAAAAACTAATTATGAGTATATTGATGTATTTTTCAATAGATATGATTTGTAATTAAATACTTGTAAATAAATATGGCAGACATATCGTTTGCTATATTTATTTAAATACGTAATTATTTAATATGAAATAGTGACAAAAATATACAAAAGTTAAAGTATCTATATAAAATATTGATAAAAAATATATATAAACGTTCAATTTTTATTTATTTATATAATTTTTTTAACAAAAATATAAATAAACATACCTACATAATTACACCCTCCCGTACACACACAAACACGCATTTTTATTTTTAATTGATAGACAAAAAAAAAGTTTTTCTAACAAAATCTAAATACTTAAAACATTTAATAAAATAGTAAAAGTTATTTGAAGTGTTTTAAAAGTTGTTTGTAAACACCAAACATATTACATAACACGCAATCAACCGTACTCGTTATTAAAATAACAATAATAAACAAACGTTATCTTATTTTCTTCAAGCAGACGATTTATTTGGCAGAAGGTACACACAATCAAATGTCACTTACCATAGTGTTGTTAGTTTCACTCTGTGACATAACTCTATGAGTAGGATTTTGGCAAGTAAATCTTTACAGCACAACTTAGGTCGTCCTTTGAACCTCAGCTTGTAAGATGTGCTGGGGCCAATTTTGGTAGCGCACTTTATCAAATAATCCCTCTTTCCCATATCCCGTCATTCAATGATATTAATTTATGCAGTAGGCACGTGATCGACCAATAACATTGCTGGACATAACCGGTGGTTTCCGTGAGTCAGTACCCCTTTCGCGGAAACAACCGAAGTAAATAGGCAGTACATAGCGCCATCTATTAGAGATTTCGACATTAGTCTCGATTGCCATACAATGTGACTTGTTTTGTTGGAGGATTCAAAAACGAAAAATACTATAAAGACTAAATTAGAAATGGCGTACTCCTTCAAGAAAACAGTGATAAAATCGTATTCCCAAATCGGCGAGAAAGCAACCGCTGATAATTTATACTGGAAAAATCTTGAGGTAATGATCTGAAACATTGTTGAATAAGTACATGCATTACAGTAGTTTTGTTAGAAAATAAGGAAATACATTATGGTGCGATATTCAACAAATTGTTTTTCCACGTGGGTTTGTTTACAAATACAAAATGCATCGTAAAGTTTTCTCCTATTCTGAAGCAGTTATGCATATGTTTTGATCAATTTGTAAATTTTAAGGACAAGAAATGTCAGTATTAAAAAAGAAATACGTTCTTTTCATTAATTTAGGTAAATTATCACCGTCTATCAGCATAATAGGTTACGTTTAAAATTCAGTGGCTCAGTCTCTGCAGATCATTTGATCACTTTAGACAAACCTGTCATTTAATGTTGTGTATGTTCTGTTTGAGACTGCATTA
Organism: Cyathermia naticoides; assembly: GCA_033042655.1. NCBI lineage: Eukaryota > Metazoa > Mollusca > Gastropoda > Neomphalida > Neomphalidae > Cyathermia > Cyathermia naticoides. Next base: position 7,089 of record JAUTWP010162897.1, read on the forward strand.
ACCGTTTCAATCCCATTTATTATCAAATGTCTATGAAAACTTTCTAATTAACATCAAAATATTTAGTGGTATTTTACATTTGGTGTTTTATTTTTTATTAAAAATTTAACAGATGCACCGAAACTAAAACAGTAAAAAAAAACACTCCGCTGAAAAGAAAGAAAAAAATGTTTTGTTTGCTTTTAGTTTTACTGTTTTAGATCCCTTTTTTTACTTTTTGACATTGCATAACCCAGAGTGTGACAAATACGCTAGCCCGACGCCCAGTGTTGCAGTCTCATTTTGTATTTCAGATTTGCCGTGCTGAAATTGTAAATAGATAGCTGCACTGTTTCTAACATTGTATATCATATGATATATTGTCTTCAATATTGTAAGAAGATGTAAGTGAGGCAGAGCAATAAATAATTGAATAATCATAAAGTGTATGACATGTTTTTGATGCAGATTGTGTGAGATTGCGGCATGGTTGCAAGTGACTGCCGTTTGAGAGGCGCGCACGCCCGCACAGCACCCATAAAACGTTTCTTGCAGCGCGAAAAAAATGCCCCCCATATCAAATTTGAGAGATTGAAATTTTCATGTTTTCGTTGGTGCTATTATTGTGTGTGACCAATGAAAACCCGCTTTTAGAAGCTATATTGAACCCACATGTTTGAATAATGGCACATTAGACCCAAATTGTAACAGAGTTACTTCCCTTATTATAGTATATAATTTTCAATATCCGTCCGACTTGCACATGTGTGTTCAATAAAAGTTGCTAACTTTCGTTTTCTCATCGGGATCAATAGCTATTAACATTTTCCGCTAAAATTGCAAGCCACAGAAATAAAAAGTATTTTACTGTTACAGGTAATATGATTTATTTAAGTTGATGATATAATAGCCACTATTAGCGATTTTCAGCTCAAATACCAGGAAATTGAATTATTGGACAAAGGAAAGCACCTATTATTTTTCTGTATGTGATTTTACTATTGTCACATGCTATTAAACTGAAGATTTGTCAATGTTGTCAAATGCGAGATTTCTCATTTATAGGGATTTCCACTTGCGCCGTTGCTATATTCCCTGGTCATTTGACGCCTAATTTTCTGTGATATGTAATTATGCCGTTTTTTTCGTGCGTTAACTGTGAGTTGTTCACCTCAAAATATTTAGTAAAAACTCTACTCACCATTTTCAATACAAATGCATTGAAATTATAGAAAGCTTACATTTTCCCTTGTTTTCTCACCTTTTCATTCAAATTAGCGATTTCCGCCATTGATGCTAAAATATTCCACACCAAAATCACTTTTTAAACAGAAATTGTGATCGATTTATCACCGAAAACATAAATTCCAGTAGCATGTGACCAAGCTAACTATTTCCTGTGTCATAGTAATGTGTGCGGTATCAGGATGGCGATATATCTCGTCTTAAGTGCTGAAGGACTAGTGTGACATTGGCGAGATATCTCACCTGCAGTGCTCTGAAGGTTAATTACATAATTTATTCTTGAAACAGAAACGGAATTTACAAAAACGTGAATCAGAAAACAGCTTTTTTAAAACGGAAAACAACTGGCTCTATGCAGGCTGCATACAACATGAGATCACTTCTTTAAATTAAAAAAATAAATATGATATGAGGTCAGTATTTTATTATTATTCGCTTTACAAACCACCCGACGTAAATTTTGCTCAAATGAAAACAAAAGTCGCATTTTCACCTCTTTCTTTTTCCACAAATAGCTCTAAAGAAGAAAAAAGTTACCATTCTAGTTTTATGCAACTGTCCTCTCGGTTATTGTGTGAAATAACACTTATTTTGTCAATAAATATACCATTGTAGATACGAATTGTCAATATTTCATCGGTCGCTCTCTTTCAGTCCGATTTGGTATGTCGCTCGGATTCGTAGTCGTGCACAGATATCTCACTTTCGGAATAGCAGAGTGATAAAATGGAAAAGACGCTATTTTATTATATTTTTACTTTTTTTCGTCCGCCTACCTTTGTGCACAAAAATTCTTGTTCGTAAACCTAAAAATTAAAAAATACTGGCCTTAATTAAGAGAAATTTGTTAACTACATTTTTTTAAATATAGCACCCATAGTAGAACATAAATTTGATACTAAAGTAGCAACATAGAAAATAAATATATAATCTCAGAATAAAACAATGGACGGATTTAAAATAAATACAATGTAAAATTATGACTGTTGTATGGTTGGTTTTGAAGTATCAAAAGTTTTACAAGGTAGACAGAATTTTCATTTGTTTTTAAAGACGGATATTTTCAATTAAAATAAGACTACATTGAATCGGTGCAACATGAAAGAAACACATATTTAAAAATATAAATGTCAATAAATACCCTCAAAAGCAGTAAACACTCATAACAATGTTACAAGACATCACATATAATAATTATTAAGTCAATAAAGTCAAGCAGAAATAACAACATAATTTAATTAAAGTGGCAGTTTCTTGTGTTTTTTTAATAGTTAACCATTTAGAATATATTGTGTACGTCTGTTTGATGCACACCACGCTCCTTTCTTCTGATGCAATGATCAGCTGTTCCATATTTAGGTCACGTGAATAGCGCTACAACTTGGCGATGGCGGACAGGTGGCGATTTGCCACGCCGATTTAGTGTATTTCGCGTGGCCTAATTATGATACAGTAAATCATTCCATCAGAAGAATGGAGCATGGTGCGCATCAAACAAACGTACAAGATAATATATTCTAAATGGTTAAAGACTAAAAAAAACTCCAGGGACTGCCACTTTGACATTAATAATGTAGAATGCAAACTGAAGTAATTTTTTTATTAATTGGTTAAATATATTTTCATACTTATATTCAATTAAGGTACATAACATGGCTCAAATTAAAAAATGTGTAACCCACAGCAATTTTGAAAATGTTTGGCCGTTGGTGAAAGACTCATCGACAGCAATTTTGATTCAACCTAAGGGAATTTGTTAAAACTTTTGCAACAAATAAACATAACAGAAGAGTTATTTTGTCAGTGGCTAAGAAATGCCAGTGGTGAAGCACCTCGACGACAAAAATTTATACAAAACCGGTGGCACCGTTAAATTCAAGCCCTGCATATTACATTGAAAACCCCCCAAAAATATCACATGACTTTATCTTAAAATGGCAGTGTCTGTTTTTTTAAAAATATTTAACCATTTAGAATATATCTTGTATGTTTGTTTGATGCGCACCACACTCCATTCTTCTGACACAATGATCTGCTTTATCGTAATTAGATCATGTAAAATACACTATAAATCGTCGGGTTGCCAGCTGTCTGCCATCGCTACGTTGTAGCACTATTCACGTGACCTAAATATGATACAGCAGATCATTGCCTCAGAAAAATGGAGCATGGTGCGCCTCAAACAAATATACAAGATATATTCTAAATGAGTAAATAATTTTTAAAAAACAGACACTGTCACTTTAATAAGATGAATATTTTTAACAATCCAAACATCACTATTGTCTTCTACAACACATAGTGAAATAAATAAAACATAACTTCTACATACATATATAGCATTTACTGAGAGAATTTCTTATATATATTCAATACATGTAGTGTATTCAGGCAGTGTAAATGGAATGTTGTCACTGAGCAATATCAACTATAAAAGTAAAACAAAACAAATATATTATTAATAATAGAGGCCAATTGACAGAGTTATTTCCCTTTGATTACAAGTCAATAAGAAAAAGACCCAGTCAAAAGGTTTTACCAGTCTCCGTGGCCGGGTGGTTAAGCTATCGGACTTAAGGCTGGTAGGTACTGAGATCGAATCACTCAGTCGAGGCATGGGATTTTTAATCTCGGTACCGACTCCAACCCAGTGTGAGTGCTCCGCAAGGCTCAATGGGTAGGTGTTTCCACTTGCACCGACCAGTGGTTCCATTACTGGTTTAACAAAG
>JAUTWP010162908.1:0-11041 GCA_033042655.1 Cyathermia naticoides
AAAGTTGTCAATATTAAAAGTTATATAAAATACAGAATAATGTATATGTTCTAAAGTGAACATTGATAAGTGATATTGTCAAATATATGATAGCTAAGAATGTATTGGTCATCAGTATCAAATTAGGTTTTTTTTTATGTGAGATTGCTATTTGTCATTCATTTGACTCCCAAATCACATGAATGACAACCAGTAAAACATACTGGGGGTCATATTGACTCCCAAACTTTACTGCTTAGAACAAACAGTGTCTGTAGTGACGTAATATGGGGTATTAGCTTTATTAGGTTAGTGACTGTATAAACCTGTATGACACTGTAACGTTATATACCACGTGAAGTATGCAATAGTTTTGACTGTAAAAGCTGGTTTTAAAGTTTTTTGTGTGTAATTTCACTTTTCATCTGTTGTATTAATGATGTCAATACAAATCAATGTAAAATATTCAACTGCTATTAGGTGTCAGATATAAGAGTATTTACAACTCATAGTCTTCAAATGAAGCCAGCTGCTGCCACATAAGCTACTCTTTCTGATAAGCACCAATGGGTCTTTTAATATGCACTTGCCCACAGACAGGACAGCATATACCATCGCCTTTGATGAAACAGCTATGAACTACTGAAATGAATTGGAACAGAAAATAGCCCAACTTTATATGGGTCCACTGAGAAGTATCGATCCAAAGACAATCGGCTCTCGAGGAGGGAGTTCTAGCTCTGAGTTATGTTGTGCTCCCTATATAAGGCAGAGTATAGATCTTACCTCTGTTTTCCTTACCCATTTATTTAGAACCCGCCATTAAAATTAGTGTCCAATTTTCCCTCATGAAAACAATTGCACCCCCATTATATTTTTTGACAATCATCCTCTTAAAGAATTCCAAAAGCAGTTGCACCATCACCCACACTCCAGTCCAACTGGGATAACAGAAACTCACTTGTTTCCATTAGTGTGACGTGCTCCTCCCTTTTGCTCCCTCGCCCCCCCCCCTTTTTCTGCCACAGATGCGGTAGATGGATAAAACCATAAACTGCACCCAGGAGAGGCATCTGCTATAACAGCCTGGATCTGAACGTAGATGTTAAACCCCATCACATGACAAGACCTTACCTCTGGGCTGTACTGGGTGGTCAGACAGTTGACTGGTGCCTGGGAAGGATCAATGCAGGACTGACCCGTTGGACATAGAACACAAGCTGTCTGATTTTGTGTAGAGTAAGAACCGGCAGGACATGCAGACGGTGTGGCCGAGGTTGATGCGCATTGAAACCCTGCTGGACAAGGAGTACAGCTAATAGTCTGAAAATAAAAAAAAGTAAAGTTTGTTTTGTTTAACAACACCATTGAAACACATTGATATCTATCTAATCATCGGTTATTGGACGTCATTCATATGGTCATTTTGACACTTTTTTTAGAAGGAAACCCATTGCTGCCACACAGGCTACTCTTTTCGATAAGCAACAAGGGATCTTTTATATGCACTTTTCCATAGACAGAATAGTACATACCACGGCCTTTGGTTAACCAGTTGTGGACCACTGGTTGGAACGGAAAATAGCCAAAACTGCAGCTGAGTCCACTGAGAAGGGTCGATCCGACGACCGTCCGCTTCAAAAGGGGTACGCTATCGACTGAGCTACATCCCGCTCCCCACCACAATAAATGATTACGTCATTTGCTAAAAAGATTAAACTGAAAGTATTTTAATTGATAGGCTATTTAACACATATATAATAATATATAATAATGAAAACATCGTCTGAGTACATATATCAATGCCAGGAATAATTATAATACAGAAACTATTTTGTCTAAGTTGTAGGCCTACCCCCACCCCCATTAGAAATAGATTTTAACTTACTCTAGACTTCCACCTCATTTAGTATTAAATATATTTCACCTTTCAAAATGCCTTATCGCCTGACACTAAATAATGTGTATACGCACATCTGGTGTGCATGCCCCAGTACACGCACCTCAACTAGGCAGTGGATTTAGAATATTATTTTCTAAAATTACATCCCCACAAAATCATAAATTTATCCCTGTCAAATCACTATTAAAATTGATTTCATTAATCATACAATTGCGATTTATTAATATTTTATTTCATTGATCATACAAATGCGATCTATTAATATTTGATTTCATTGATATAAATACAAAAGTGATTTATACCGATCTGCTGTCTGTAAGACAAATAATCTGAAAATATCCCTCGATCTGCGAACAGTCCTGGCGTTTCTCAATTTCAGTAACTTCGTATACAGATTGCGGTAGTTTGTACTTCTCTAAAATGAGTTTCGCAGTTTTACAATCGGGGCAGTACGTCTTTGAAAACAGCATCACTTTCCGCTGCTTAATTTTGGCATCCACGAAAGGTTTCGCACCTGCACCCGCCATCGTATTAAAAACAACAATCACCACGTCACAATCGGCAATGTTGTTGACAATAGCAACGTAGTATTTATCGTACTTCTTCTGAAGATTTTAAGTTCGTATTACCTCCCTTGGCAACTTAATACTACGAAAGTTGAAGAATGAATAACGTACCGGTAGGAAGAATAGAATCCCCATATCATTTGGATTCGTCCCCAATTTCCATGGATGAGGCCCCGCCCATGATGAACCACCTCCTTTTCAATTATAAATTAACTAGCAATTTTTTTTATTTTAAACTTATAAATAACGTTCAACTTTTTTAACTTCCATAACTTATATCAAATTGGGTATGCCTGGGGTCAGTGGGGGGCCCTAGACCGGCAACTCGGTTTTGATTAAACGTTCAAGGCTCATACAAGTTTCTTTTTTTATATACTGTACATATTGGCGGAGCAGTTTAAAATTTTATTATAATAATATTTAATTCAAAATTTAAGTCCCCTCCGTTTTTCTTTTCTTTTTTGTCATGGTTTATTAATTATTTCTTAAAGTCATAGCCTAATAAAAATTTTTTTTACCCCTTCTCCTCCTTGGTAGGGCTGTCGGAAGACCGAATGTCGTACCCAGGAGGAGCGTGCTTGAACACTTTTGTGATGTAAGCACGTTGAAAATATTTCCAGTCCAGTCCAACGTACCGGTGTAAAAGGAACGCAAGTCCGGTTATATCACAACAAAGTGAATTAATTATAAAATAAATCTTTACGGAATGAAACAAATAGTTTGATCCATAAAACTAGATATTACCTCCAAGTTCTTTAGTTAAGGTAAGAAAAAGTGCATTAAAACCATACATGTTTTATAAATGTCTCGTTTGGACGAGGATTCCTAGGTATGCAAGTCCTATAGCATTTTACATTGTGTAGTACCTGTATTCCTACGGACTTCTATTCCTATTACACCGGTATTATAATAGGAATAGAAGTCCGTAGGAAAATAGGTCAGACACAATGTAAAATGCTACATGACTTACATACCTAGTAATCCTTGTCCAAACCACTTATAAAACACATGGTTTTATTGCACTTTTTCTTACCACCAAGTTTTATGGATCAGACTATTTGTTTTATTCCGTAACGATTTATTTTATAATTAATCACGTTTTTTTTGTGATATATACTAGTAACCGTCTGGACTTTAGTTCCTTTTACACAGGGTCGTTAACGGATACACAGTTTCCTGATAATTTGTTTTAAAATATTTTATTAAAACAAGAAAAATGTATTTACGCTACCTAAACTTTGGTTTTATTATTTAATATAATTATGTACATAAATATATAAATTAGTGCACGAGTGATGGTGACATATGAACTCATTGTTTATTCTTTCCGATAAGCAGCAAGGGGTATTTTATATGCCCTTTACCACAGACAGGACAGCACATACAATGACCTTTGATGAACCAGTTGTGGAGCACTGTTTGGAACTAGACGTTTATGTTAAACTCTGTATTAGTTTTCACATTTCCAGCTGTAATAAAAAAGTGAACATTTTAAAAGTGAAAAAATAAGTTTATTATGCGTTTACAAATGAATTCTTTCCAAGACAAATCTCATTACGTTTTGATATTGTTACAAACATAAAATATAACCCACACTGGTCTTTTTAATACATGCACCATCTTAACTACTAGACACGGAAAACGAATCTTCTCACATTTCCATAACTCTCGGAATTAAAATTTTCACAGAGGAGATTTTATCTAGGGATTCCGTGGGTCTACTCTCCAGTTTTTTTTTTAAATATATAAATCAAAATGGTGCAATCTGGGGTCCAAAATTAGAAACATTTTAATACTTTTTGAACACTATTATAGTATACAAAAAAATGGTGAAGCATCCTGAGTGTGATAACGTATCCGATTTCAGTTTCATAATGTTGATAGTTGGTAAAACAACTTCACAGTGGGTAAAAGAACTTCACAGTGGATGAAACAACTTTATTAAAGTTAACGTAGGAAAGTAAAACACTGAGCACCACATATCGTCTGTTGCCTGTCTGCCAGATATTTCTATACTGACATTCATAGAAAACGCAGCACTCATTCACTTGGCTCATTTTTGTTTTTGTAGAAGTGCGGTCTTAAATATATGGTAGAATACAGGCAACTGGATGGAAGGTTACACGAACTGTGCTTTATGTAGTGTTGAAGCATGTTATTGTTCTGGAAAAGAATTCTTGAAAATATCCTAAATGCACGAATGAAACTTGTGTTGGCACTTTTTGTACTGTGTTTTCTATGGGTGTCAGTATATTTCAGCTAAATACTTAAACAAGACGAGAAACTTGCAATAACGATTTACCTAAATTAAGTAACACACATTTAAATGTCTAAGGTCAGTACCGAGGTAATAATGGCCATGTTTGTTTTACAACTTGTCTTCACAACAGATTGAAATATTGTGAAGACTATTTAAAGATGAATACAAATGTATTGTTACATTCATTCTCATGAAGTTGAACATTTCCTGAATAAAAAGGAAATTATACAGTACATAACATGGTCAAGAAAACGTTACTGGACTAAAAATGTCAAATGAGAACAATAACAATACCATGTCAATGCGTAATGCAAACAGATTCATACCTACATTTAGTTGCTGTAATAAGAGTTCTCAGTTTTTGAACTTATGAAGCAAAATGGTGCAATCTGCCGCACACAGAAATACTAAATTAGCAATATTTTGATACTTTGAATGGTAATATTGTAAAAACAAAGCTAAACATTTCTTTTTAATGTGTGATAAAATCACATAACTAGTGGCATGAAAGTGTGATACGTCGTTCAAATGGGTAAATGTCACACCAAATGCACAAGATGACATGTCTGCTGTAATAATAACGTAACATGTATTCTTTCAATCTAAATTCTCCAAGACTGCAGTTTTTCTGAGATAGATCTATAGAAATTGTTCATGCCACTTTAACAAATTGCAGAATTTTGTTAATGTTTATCAAAAGTATATAACACAGAATATCAAGCACTATAAACATTGAAGCAAGTTGACTATTACATGCAGACACACACACACTATGTAGATACCAGTTCAGACTATATCTAACATTTGTCTAAAGACACATTCATATATTTTGTATCTAGTAATAAAGAAATACATTTTAACTACATATACATAACAATCACTAGAATTTCCAGTTTAAAAACACATTTTATATTTAGATACAACAACAAGAATATAACACACAAAATGGCACACAGCAAAACCAATATTGGTCGGTTGATTAAATTTACGGTACATCCATTTAAGGTTCAAGTACCCTGTCATGGGCATGCAGTTCAGTTTCCTGAACCATCTGCCAAGAACAGATATTAATCTTAGTAGAAAAGGAATTGCTGCCACCACACAGGCTACTTTTTCAAGAGGAAACCCGTTTTTAAAATAGGTTAACATAACCCAAACCTCCATGCTACTTGAACATATTTTCCCCCATTTGAAAGCAATCAAGAAGAAAAACACAAAATACTATCTCACATTGATATCCAGATCTGAACTGTATAGTACACTATTGTAATGTTAAATCAATGAAGGTATGTCCCACTATTTCAAACAAATATAATGAAGAAAAAACAAAATAAGGGCTTTCAAATTGTTTTTGAGTAAAAGAGGATTTGGTTAATGTAGCAGGCACCATAATGCTTTGGCATCATGTAAACACCATCACAAAAAACATGTATATTAATATTTTTGGCTGTTGAGTGAAAAGTAGCCAGCACAGGAGGCCCCAGTATCCGGAGATCCCGCCAGCTTAATTTGAAAGCGCTGAAAAATACTACTTCACTTTGATATACCTATCTGAATTGTACACACTATAATATATAATGTTGTAATGTATGAATGAAGGTATTTCCCACCACAAGTGTTTCAAACCAATAAAGAAAAACCAACAGACTACAATTTCACTTTGATGTATTTATCTGTCGTGTATACTCCTCAAATTAAGTTAAAGATCAAATCTTTAAGAGGGTATAATTATTTAAATTACAAAAAATAAGGAAAAATGTTTTGTGGTTTATAATTACATGCACTTTAGCAACCGTGCCTACAGATGCACTGTAAATGTAAATATAGCTGTACAATTGCTCAAGATTCATGCGGGCCACATTGAAAGCACAAAACAAAAGGGTGTATTTTATGGAAATTTAAAAAGTGGCCCTTAATTTGAAGAGTAGATAATAACATGATATTGTAATGTTATATGAATGAAGGTATTATGGTGGATCGTACAGTAATAAAAAACATTACATTATCTGTGATTTTAGACGAGAATGAAGAATGGATCAATAATATAAAGTTGTAGCATATTACCACAGAATGTGTATAGCATGTCACGCTGATATCCACAACTATACACAAACTAGAAAGCACCACTGGAAGGTCTCAACAGAAACACTGGAAGGTCTCAACAGAAATGTGTAAACATCATACAATCATAAATCAACAAAATCTCTGAAACAGCACCATATCAAACTTGCATACAAGTCAAAATATTTCCCCATTAGGGGAAGTATATAGGGTAACCAATTGACCCCCTCGCCTCTAAAAAAAAAGAAAAATTTCTATATTTTAAAAATCGATATAACAAGTGGAAATTGGTCACCCTAATTAAAAGCAATACTTAGTATTTTGTGTTAAGAAAGCAGGTTTATAAATGGAAGACATTAGACTATACACCATGTTTAATTTTCATACTTGACCACATCTCGCACCATATGTATAACTATGAAGAAGATATAACACATAGCATTTATCCTAGCAGATATTTTGCATGTTAGGTAGTTAAAAAACTTTAAATTCATTGTCTTCATATTACATATGGCTCCAAATATAACATGAAGAGAGTATACTATACAATATAATTCTTTTAACCGTGTTTATCCTCTAACAAGTGGATGTTTTGCATGTAAGGTATAGAGTTAAACAAGTTTAAATTCATTGTCTTCATACATATGGCTCCAAATATAACATAATTTTATGAAGAGTATACTAATTACTATACAGTATTTACCATGTTTATCCTCTAACAAGTTGGTATTTTGCATGCAAGGTATAAAGTTAACCGTGGTCTTCATGCATATAGCTCTTGATGTGCAGTATTATTTGTTTTCATTACACAATAGTTAACACAATCATATATCAAAGCTAAATATTCAAATATTTCATACATTTATACATACAAACATGTGAGTGATTCGTTGAACTGGTGAGTGGATATACAGGAATAACTGTAAACGATAATCTCACATTAAAAACATTATAATCAGCAAATTGAGACATAGCATATACTTGGCCCGATAGAACAATATGTAACATACCAAATATTTTGAAAGACATGGCAAAATGAAACATGTTATATGGCACAATGTATATGACGGGCGAGTTGGATATTTTGTTGTAAAAAAGATACATATACCGTATATCTCGGAAGATCTATTCTAATTAAAATACTATGGCACAGGCAGTGTTTTAGGAGACATTTTTACAAATTCAATTAGAGGATATTAAAAAAATGTGTCCTTTGAAAGTTCAACATCACATGTTCTTCTGCTAGTTAGGTCAAAATTCTTACAACGTAGCACAGACTAGGCGTGAAATATCTCATGTATCATACAGACATTACACACTGACCTCCAAAAGGATTTTTAAAAATTAGAATGATATTTTTGGGATGTTGTGAACAAAATTTAGTTCTCATGAATGTCTTTTGAACATGCAATGTTCATGTTTTGATTTTTTTCTTTGGGTAGTCTCTCAGAATCTTGGTATTGTTTCTTTTGGGGGTCAGTACATATTGTATGACTTAACATGGATAATCTTTAATACAAATAAAATAACGAATGTTACTTTAACAATAGTCTATAATGACAGTCTGTTTTGACAGAATGTGATGATCAAATAAACAGGGTAGACCAGTGATTTCACATAAATATAGCTAAACTAGTTTACATTTGACTAGTCTTTACATTGAATAGATTTACAATTCACTAAACAGAATATTTTTCTGAAAACGTAACAAATGTACAAGCAAGAGTTTAAAATGTCTTGTCTGATTTGACAAAGCCTATGTCATGGTGACTGATCAATCAAGTAAAGAAATATCTGTAATCTACTATCGACAGCTATCATTTAAAAAATTAATTATATCTTTATTTTTATTATTTTCTAGATTACATTAAAAATTATGTTTCAATTAATACCCTTTTAGTATTGTTTTGACAGAACAAACTCTATATTCATATAATTTCATGTTACCTGATTGTTCAAGGAATACATTCATCACTATCACTTACAAGCAGATACAAACAACCAGCATAATTCAAATAATTATGGTCAAATAAATATAAAATCATTTTTAAAGCACCGACTCTCTGGAACATATTTCCTGGTCTAAAACTTAAATTTTTTGCAAATAATCATATGGCACAATTGTGAGCAATAATAATCAGGAAATACATGTACATGCAATTTAAGATATATACAATATTATATATAAAATATTTTTCATTTAAAATGGAAGACGATATGGGACTTTACAGTATGGTGGAAAATGCTATGATAATTTAGGTGTATACGAAGTTCATTTCCAAATTAGTAATTTTAGAAGAAAAAAGTTCTCACGCAAAATTTAACATAAAATATGTCACAAGTTAGAACACAGTTTTAACAAGACATTAACATTGTGTATATCATAGTTACTTTCACAGAAATTATAATGTACTATCACCCAACTGTACCACCATCGGTACACTTCATTTACTAATTACAAAATCTTAATGGCACATAATGAATGTTGGAAATGAACTTTTATATTTTCCAATATCTGAGACAGAATAGTAGTGGATTTCACTGAATCGTAAGACAATACGTCAATAGTGGGATTAAACAGAAACCAAGTAGGCTTTCTCTAACCACACCCCTCTCCATCTTAATAAACTATGGTAACATATTCCATAACTTGTATGGAGCTATGGAATACGTAACCTTGATTTATGAAGATGACTCCTCTCCCACCCAATAGCTTTGCCTCAAAGTATTTTTGCTAAATTATTAATGCCATACTAAGAGGTAATCTATAACTTTGTAAAAATTAAAGCATCTATGAAATAACAATTAAAATGGAAGATATAAAAAAGCATTAGTAAAAGAAACATGTAAAAAGTTTCAGGTTAGAACAATTAAAATATATTTTAAAACCATAATACTTTCTTTAGCACCAACACATATTACAATTTGATTTGATTGATAGCAATAACACATCTGGTTTAGTAAGGTTTATAAATGTAGAGCTCAACTGCAAAAGAAGTTAGATCCATTTTTTTCCAAAGTTGAGTTTGATGCGCTGACTAATAGTTATTAACCCTTGCTTCAACACTGACTAATAGTTATTAACCCTTGCTTCAACAAGGCACATCTAATGAGTACATCCATCAGTGAAGGACCCCTGAATATTCAATGATAGTTCAAAACAGCTTACATCTTGTTCAATTTTTTACGTTTTCTTTTAAACTGCTAAATGGTCTGTAATCCCTTTTGTAAATAGGCTTTTCATATAATGGTTTGTCAGGTTTAGTGGTTGATAAAAAAACAACTACTATTGTCCCTGATATAAACAAATCAGTGGTTTCAGATCAACAAGACCATATAACTGGTCTGAATACATTAAATAATTAATATTAGTCAAAAATCAACTCAAAATAAAAATGTTAGCTGGAAGTAAAAATAATTGAATGTAAATAAAACTAAAATACTAATTTGATTGAATTTGAGCCAAATCAAGGATTTTAATTTTCTTAAACTATTATAGGCCATGAAAAAATATTCATAAATTGCAACTGCTTGCTACACAAAACATCTGCTAGAAAATCAGCAATGTTTTGATTAGCAAACCAAAATGTTTTACATTACAAAATGCAATTAGTTTGCACTCCATATTATTTGATAAATCTCAAAATGGATAAAAGTAGCAGATATAGAAATATTATTAAGGATAAAGTTTTGTTAAATTTTCATAAAAATTTTTTGGTTCAATTTGAATGGTCAAATTCCTCAATCTACTGAAGTGTTTAAAATAAAAACCTGATATTGATCTTTCTAACGGATAACACTGACAAACATTCGACTAATAAAAGAAATTCTCCAAATCAAAGCTCATCTTTGATATCATTAAATCCAAAGTCATACTGGTCTTCCAGAGGAATGATAGAGGAGTCTTCTGTGTCGGAAACGTAGTTTGGCTCGCCAGTGTAATGCGTCGGATACACCAACAAGGGCTCGGCAGAAATACCAACCAAATTCCGAGGAGAGAAGTACTGCTTCCAATCTTTTCTAAAACACAATTATACATACAATTATACATACATACCAATAGGAAATTGTTATTAATAACAAATAATTATACATACAATTATACATACATTCCAATAAGAAATTGTTATTAATAACATACAATTATTATACATACATACCAATAGGAAAGTGTTATTAATAACATACAATTATGCATACGTACCAATATGAAATTGTTATTAATAAACAATTATACATACGTACCAATATGAAATTGTTATTAATAAACAA